>JANHGO010007502.1:0-63163 GCA_024606505.1 Aquila spilogaster | reverse complement strand
GCTTTGGCAGGGGGGTTGGACTCGATGATCTCTGGAGGTCCCTTCCAACCCCTACAATTCTGTGATTCTGTGATTCTGTGATCTGAGAAGATAGCACCTAAATCATCATGCTTTTATGTTATATGGAAGATGCTGAGCATCAAAAACAGTCTGTAAAATACTTCTGTTGAAGGCTGTCAATTACTTGTACTCTTGAGTACTAGCCTTCCTGCCCCTAAACGATTGGTCTGACAGCATTGATAACATGCAGAGGGCAGCAGACTCGGGACGGGGGCTCTCTCCTTCCCTCCCCAGCGACGTTTCACATTCTTTGTCTTTCTCACCTCCCCATCTGCCAGGGCGTGTTCCTCTCCATCCTCATCACTAAGACCCCAGAGGCTGCTCCTCGCAGCCCACTTCCCTTTGGGCCCCGCTGTCGGCGGAGCTCGGGCACCGCGCCTCCCAGGAGCGCGCCGTGGGGGGGGCCCGGAGCTGTCCGCCCTCGGGTGCTGAAGGCATAGTGGATAGGCCATGGGGAGCGCTGAGACTGTGCTCTTGTTCCCGGCCTCTGCCCTTTGGGCCCCCCCGGCCGGTCAGTCCCCAGCAGAGCGCCCCGCAGCCCAGCTCACCTGAGCCGTTCCGAGCCTCCGACGCGGAGAAGTTGCGCAAAGAGTTGATGGGGGCCATGGTAATGAGCCCCGGGGGCCGGGGTGCTGCTCAAAGTTGGCCAAGTTGCCTCCAGGAATCCGTGGCGGCGGTGGGGTGGTTCCCCCAGCCGGGGTTGAGCGGGATGCGGGAGGCAGCAGTGGAATCTGAGGCGCAGCTGCACTCTGCTCCGTTCTGCTCGCCTGCTCCCACACTGCCGAGATTGAAGCAGGTACTGACATCAAGGAGCAGCTGACTCCGGCAGCCACATTGGCTGAAAGCATCCCTGTGCTGCATCGGGTGGGAGGGGATGTCGGGAGAGATGGAGCAGAGGGGCACTGCCACCGTAGAGTTGCAGCCAGCGCCCCTCTGCGTCACTTTCCCCAGATCCTCCAATGGACAGCTGGGATTTGCACCTTCCCATTTATAGCCAGCTTTCTCTCACAGTTATCAGTAGAAGATAAGGGCTACGTTTTGCGTTTTATGCCGCTCCACTCTCTTGCCTTCGCTATGGATTTTTCTCTTGACTCACATGCTCATTTCATTTCTGAGTCACAGCCCTGTCCCCACTAGTGGGGCTGGGGGATGTCAGGGTGCCAAATCACCCACTGAAAGCTGTTGCTTTGGTCATCTGTCTCCTCTAACTCAAGTTCCAGCCCGAGATACTTCACTTGTAATTAATTCTCTGCTATTTTATTTCTTCCCATAGCTCATTTGCGTCCTAGTTCCAGAAATTAGCTTGATCACTAGCCCAGGTTTTGTGTTTCACTGGTCTTGGCCTTAAAAATACTACTCCCACCCCCAAGTTTTGAGAAACTGCCTTGCTTTTTGTGCAGTGTCAAAGCAGTAGCCTCCTCTTTTCTGTGATTTTAAGCTGATGATTTTGTTGTGCTTCCTTTCCATTGTTGATGCATGAGGTCTGTTCCCCCCATTACAGTCTGATAAAATCATGTTACCATTTGATCGTTCTGTACCTCTGAACATTGCCTGCGTTGAAGAAGCACAATGCCATGTCGGAAGCGTGCAAGAAAACCAGCAGCAACAGGCAAGATTTTCTCTGGCTCAGTGTAGTGAAGGGAACCACTCTCAACCTACTAACCACCCACCTTCTAACACAGCCCAGGATGCCATTGGCCTTCTTGGCCACAAGGGGGCAGTGCTGGCTCATGGTCATCCTGTTGTCCACCAGGACCCCCTTTTCCCCTGCGCTGCTCTCCAACAGATCAGTCCCCAAGCTACACTGGTACCTGGGGTTGTTCTTGCCCAGATGCAAGACTCTACACTTGTCCTTGTTATATTTCACAACTCTCCAGCCTGTCTAGGTCTCGCTGGATGGCAGCACAGCCTTCCAGCGTGTCAGCCACTCCTCTCAGTTTTGTGTCATCAGCGAACTTGCTGACAGTGCACTCTATTCCCTCATCCAAGTCAGTGATGAATGTACTGAACAGTACTGGTCCCAGTACTGACCCTTGGGCTCCCCAGGACAGCCTCCAGAAATATAGACAGAGGCAAAGAAGGCATTTAGTAACTCCACCTTCTCTGTATCTTCTGTCACCAGGGCACCCACCTCACTCATCAGTGGGCCTACATTGCCTCTAGTGTTAGTTTTATCTGCAGTGTATTTGAAGAAGCCCTTTCTGTTGTCCTTGACCCCTCTTGCAGGGTTTAATTCTAAGGAGGCCTTAGCTTTCCTAGTTGCCTCCCTACATCTTCTGACAACAGTCTGATATTCCTCCCAAGCAGCCAGCTCCTCCTTCTGTGATCTGTAGACTCTCCTCTTCCACTCGAGTTTGCCCAGCAGTTCCCTATTTAACCATGCAGCTCTTCTGGCTCCCTTTCTTGACTTCCTACCTGTTGGGGATGCTCTGATCTTGAGTTTGGAAGAAGTGGTCCTTGAATGCTAACCAAGTATCTTGGGCCCCTTTACCTTCAAGTACCCTGTCCCATGAGATTTCCCCTAGCAATTGCTTGAAAAGGCCAAAGTTGGCCCTAATGAAGTCCAGGGTTGTGGTTCTGTTTGGTATTCTGTTCCTGCCACATGAGATCCTGAAGTCCACCACCTCATGGTTGCTGCAACCAAGGCTGCCCTCAACCTTCACTGCTTCAACCAGACCCTCCTTGTTAGTGAGAATAATAACTACTCCGAATATCACTGTTACAAAGAAAGATAGTAATCTTTCAAAGCTGCCTCTGGGCAAGTTCTTTGACTGGGGAATGAGTCTGGCTTGTTTAGCAGCAGCTTAACCCTGAAAGACTCTTGCTTTTCAGCAAAGAGTTTTATTTCCCGCCTCTGTCCCAGCTGGAGGTCCTGTCTTTCACAACCATCCCTGGTAGCAGAACGCAGCACTTACTTCTGTTATCATACTGTGGAAACCTTCCCCCAGCTGTTTCACCAAATACTTTCTTGTTAGATGAAGACTTTGCAATTTGCTAAATATTTATTTAGCTCCTGGCTACTGCTCTGATTTGCACTCTGGAGAGAGGAGTCTTATGTAAAAGCCAAGTTGCAAATCCTTCTCTATAACTCACTGGTCTCTTTATTTGCAACTCTGAATTCTGAGGATGGATCTCTGCTTAATGCTTGCTCTTTGCTTATATCGATCCAGTAGCCTAATAAGTAAAGTTTAGCCCTTGCAGTGGCCTTAGGGGTAGGCACGATTTAGTTCAGGATGTTAGACACTATGCATTGACCCTCCATGCTGGCTGGTTACTTGAGTACTGCTGTCATTCTGCAGTAGCTGTGCATCAGGCTCAGTTCCTAATTTTCAGGCAATATTGGTAAAGTGTTTAATGACTACTGATCCATTTTGCCTCCCTTCTTCCTAGAAACTTTTTGCTATCACTTCTCATTTACAGGGAAGGAAAATGGCACATGGCTAAGTTAAACAATTTCCCTAAAGCCACATGTTGAGCTTGAGGTTAAAAAAAAAATTGGCAGAAATTAAATTGTCTCTAGAGCAGTGCTGGCTCAGGCTGCTTCTTATACCTCTTCCTGTAACGATTATACCAGCACAACTGTTTGCAGAGCAACAGAGGGATGTGTGCTGAAAATAATATTTGATTTTTACTGTTTTTTTGTAGAGTTGGCAATAGCTTTGTCGAGGCAAATTGATAGTAACTCGTGTTGTCATTGGTCCAGATGCGCACTGCATGTATGTACTGGCTGATTGGGAAGAAGCTGCTGTCATCTTATGATGCCTGATTTGAATGAAATCAGTGCTAACCTGTGATCTGGTACTGCTCCAAGCTGATGTTAATGAACACAGAGCCATGGCCTGAGGCTGAGCTGTGAGCAAAACCCCGATTTCCCAGCTCTGATCACTTTCTCTTACACATGTATTTCTAATGAACACATTCTCAGTTGCTCAGTAAAATCACACATGCCTTTAGAAGAACATTTAGCTAAAGAATTATTTAAACACTCTTGTTATCTATGTTGGATTTCTAGCTAATTAGCACAAAGTGGACTTTTATCCAAAGCTTGACGACCACCACCTCTCCCTGCAGGCTTCCTCCTGCTTGAAAGATCTGAGCTGTCTGGTCCAGTCCTGGCTAATTCCAGTCCCATGCTGCTAACTTGAGGTTTTAGCCTTCAGCTTCCGCCTATTCTGGCTACTTACAGTGAGCCAAAGTCCAAGACAGCAGCTTTCTGTGATTTTATTTTCACTGCTAAAGGTTAGAGGACCCCAGAGAAGAAAGCACAGCCAAAAACAACAAGGAGGGGCCAAGCAGAGCTTGCCCTATGGTGAGGAAGCAGACAGGCTTGCAGGCTGTCCACCACCAGCTCGCAGAGCTCAGGGCTGCAGATGTGTGCTCAGCGAGCAGGCAGATCCTGCTGCAGAAGTTCAGAAGCTGCAGGCAGCACTCAGTGTTGGACAGAAACAGCCAGGAGCTCCGAGGGAGGCAAATCCAACTGCAGGATGTGGTGTTGGTTGTGTTGCTTCTTTTCTTATGAGAACAGGCGTTAGCATAAGGAATAGACAGCTGTAACTTGAACTCCTCCTGAGCCTGCATAGAGGAAAAAAGTACTTGAGCTCACATCTGTAGCTTGTGGATAACAGTGTGCTCAAGAGGAGAGAAAGAGGCTGTTCTGCATGAAATGATGGGAAGACTAAACAAGAATAGATGTCTGCCCAACACCCAAATGATTGCTCTGCTACCCTTTTCAATGAGGATGATGATGCTGTTGAACTTGAAAGTGGATATTGCAGATCTGAGATGAAGTAAAACTGAAAAGCCTGAGAGGTTTAAGTCAGAGAGATGAGATAAACTTCTCTGGAAAGAGCTGTCACATGAAACTGCAAATCCAAGCACAAGAATTTATGATAAAGCCATTAAAAAAAGA
Source organism: Aquila spilogaster (assembly GCA_024606505.1). NCBI lineage: Eukaryota > Metazoa > Chordata > Aves > Accipitriformes > Accipitridae > Aquila > Aquila spilogaster. The sequence goes on along the minus strand of JANHGO010007502.1, from coordinate 58,194 downwards.
GGTGATGTTTTATATAACCAGATACCGCAATCCTGCTACCCAATTCTGAGCAGAGAGAGGAGAGAAGAAAGTAGTAATAGCTGAGATTCTGAGCTCCAATACACTGAATCTACCTGAGTCCAGTAAAGCATTTGATATACAGTCTCTCCCAGGAAATTAAGTTGGAGAAGACATGGAGAGGCATAATATTTGTAAAATAAGGAATGAATTGCAACTGATGCTGGAGTCTTGTGTTGAGAGAGAGGCTGTGAGTGTTGATAGCACAGGATGGAAAATCCTCCTGGTGTGGACCTGCAAGCTCGAGGGAAGGCTTGGCTCAGTTGGCAATTGGAGCTCTGTAGCAGCCAGATGTTTCTTTTCTGTTTCCTAAGTAGACTGGCCATATGTGCTCTGTGCTGAGTACAGAGATGTCTGGCAGGTTGCAGGCAGTAGAAGAGGTGGAAACCTTTTAAAAAGATAATGAAAAAGCAAAATGGTGACCACTTGTGAAAACAATAATTGTAAGCCACTTAGTGTTAACAACCCCGGGGCTAAGAGCAGAGGCATACATTCCGCAGCAGCAGTAAGCACATGTTTATCAGCTGGGAGTTCGTTAGGTAGGAAGACAGGAGAGAAAGACATGCATGGGTTTGCTATGAGCTACCTGTTTAACATGGCTTTACAAAAGGCAAATGGGATTCTCAGAGGGGCCAGGTGAGATGTTTCTATTGCAGAAATTATTGCTATAGCATAAGATGAAGTGAGACTTCCTCTGGAAACTGTTACGGATTTTTGGTCTTTTGTGTTCAGGTCTCCACAGAAAGCTGAGCTGCAGAAAGGAGTAAGGTTGGGGCGCAGGGGGCTGGAGTGGGCAGGTCAGGTACCATGTCCCATTGTGTGGAACAGGATGCTTTCTGAGGTGGTTCTGTCTTTCAAACTTGATGCAGATTTCAACAGAAGGGTTAAACAAACCAGAAGTAGGCCACTCTGCTGGTTGACTTGAAATACTTGGAGAGAGTTCATCTGGATAAAAATCAGCCCAAAATGTTATTTTTGATTGACTCAGTTCCTGAAGGGTTTTGCAGTGGTAGAGAGGATGTGGATGCATCAGTGCAATGCTTTCTAAATGCCCCAGCTTGCCACCAGGTCTTTTTCTCTCCTCTACCCTTGATTTTCCTGGTGCATGAGAGGGGCAGTTCCTCTGGAAGGCACTGGAGATATTTCTGCTGTCTTCTGCTCTGGGTTAAGCCTCCATGCAAAGGCCCATTCCTATATCTTGAGCCACTGCAGTTTGGTGCACTCAGATCCTCTTCCTGCTGGCAGTGTGCACAGTAGCCTTGCTTATGTCTGCTTTTTTATTCTGTGCCTTGTTTCCCAGACTGGGGTGACATAGCCTTTGTAAAGCGTTTTGTGATGTTTTGTGTAAGAGTGTACGCATATGAATCCATGTTGCTGACACAGCAGCTAGAGCTTTCGCAGACTCAAGAAACCAGAGCTATCTCTAGATGCAGGTTCCTTTCCTGTCAGTTAATTAAAGCTTCCTCCTGAAATGAATATACTTAACTGCACTAGAGGGATAACAAAGTGAAAGCAGTGTCCTTAATCCTGCCCTTTCATCTCCTAGAAATTCCTTCCTCTGCCTCTTTCTCAGTGTCCTGATTATTAAAAGAAACGAGAAATAATTTCCACTTGGAAAAAACCCAGGGCAACAAAACTGCAGCCCAGCTGATCACAGCAGAAGCCGAGGAGACAGGAGCTGAAAGGAGGGAGTTGTTAATGAAGCGTCAGCAGCAAGCCAGGGGCAGGAGCTGGAGCATGTCCAGATGGCACTGCTAACCGGCTGCATCCACTTCACAAGCACGTCCTCCCAGGAAGAGGCTGGCTGAGCAGGCATCACTGGTCAGCTGCAGCCCTGGGCAGGGTATTTGCCTGAGTTACATCAGGCCTCCAAATGAGCTTTTCTGAATTCCCTCTGCTGATGGAGAGTGATGTCTGCCCTACTGCCCACAGGGGGAAATGGATCCTGACTTTGGCTTTTTGCACTGCATTCCTGCAGTGATGGATGCATCAGTGACCTGGTGGTTGCTCTCCCTGCTGCCTGCCCATGAGGCAGAGGATGGCTGGCAGGGAGGAGCAGAGGGTGCGGAGAGGCATGGAGTACTAGGGACAGGGAGAACAGATCACAGGGCTGGCTGGGGCTTGCCAGCATGGCTCTGATGGTGGCATGCTGCAACCTGAGTGCATGAGCTTCCCTTCATCCCATGTCAACCCGGATATTTGTGTTTCCTGGCCTGCCGGATAAGGTGGCCTCACCACTAATCAAGAGGCCTGGAGAATAGGATCAATGTGAGGCAGGCATGCTGTGGAGCTAATCTCCTTTACTCCCTGATGGTGCATGGAGCTCATCTCAGACATTAATCAAGTCTGTGTGCATGCACTAGGCAAAATGGATTAGACACTATGCTGTTAGGAGAGGCATTCCTGAGTCCCTGGGCAATCCTGGAGGATGTCCAAGGTCCTGGCTTAAGGCAACCTCCAGCTGGAGCTGCAGCAGGGTGACATGGTGTGGGTAACAGAGGTTACAATTGCTAGATCCTGGGGAGAGCTTAGATGGCCCCCCAGCTCTGCTTCACAAGCACTTGTTGTGCTCTCTCCCCATGGGCAGGGCTGGGGAGCAGATCTCAGCCATAGCTGAGCTGTATTTGTTGCAGAGCTGCTCTCTCAAACAGGTGGAAGCTCGTGCGATGGTTCCAGGTGCACCCAAACATCTGCAGTCTTCAGGCCTGGTGTCACACAGAGGAGACATGATTGCCTGTGTGGTGAAGGTCAAATGGGAATGATGCTGGAGCACCAGGTCTGACACATGCAACAGAAAACACCACTTGTGATCCCCTGGAGACTCCAGGACTAGGTGGTCCTGTGTGAGCAGGATCCACCATCAGATGCCAGCCCTGGTCATGCAACATCCTGCGTAAAAGGATCTTTAATTCTGCTGAAAGGTCAGTGTGGGATAGAGACAACTGAGATCTTGCCCAACTCTCAACAGTGCTCTGGGCTAGTTTGGATATCAATGGACTCAAGGAATGATGTCTTGGAGGCAGAGAGAGAGTGTTGAGGATGATGTGAGCTTGTCTGTAACAAGCTCTTCATGTACTTCAGACAAATGCTTGGTCCTGGGATTAGCAGGATGTACTGCCTGATTAAAAAAAAAAAAACACACACACACAAAAAACAAAAACAAAAACAAAAAAAAACCCAAAAAACCCAAAACCTAAGTCTGTGCCCTCCACAGGGAGATGAACAGACACAACAGAGCAGAGGGAAGTGCCTGTTTCTATGGCTGTGCTTAGCATGAGTTGCATGCTACAGAGAAGAGGATACACATTTTTATCTTGGCCATCCCACAGCACTCACTCATCCTAAAGTAGCTCAAGGTATTCCCAGCAGGAGCCCCAAGCACTGATCTCTACTGATGTGATGCCAGTGGCCTGCACACTCTGCTGCGTGGCAGCTGTAAGCTGCAATATTCACCGACAGTCAAAACTGTGTTTTCCTATGATGAACTGTACCTCCCTCCTGATGGGAGCCGTTCTGCCTTCACAGTGGGGGCTGATAACAGAGGGAGTGGATATCAGCGGTTTCGGGGGAATAACGCCCACAGGGACTGCACATGGCTGGCACTGCAGAGTGGGGTTGGTCCTGGAAGAGAATCTGCTCTGTGAAGGTAGATGTGCCTGATCTGCATGTCCAGAATGAGTGCAAGTGGATGGACAGCACCCAGAAGGTTTGGTAACAGACAGTTTATTTCCCCCTCTGCCTTAAGCGCAAAGCCCAACTGACATCAAAGCAACAGAAAGTCTAATCCTGTTTTGAATCAGTGCAAGCACACGCAGTGAATGTTAAACAGGGACTCAGGCAGGAAAAAAAAAAAAAAAAAAGGGGGGGGGGGGTATTATCTTTAATTTCCTGAGAGGAGGAGACAGAAGAGGAAAGGCACAGGAACAGAAAGAGGTGGCAGTTGGTGGCATGGGCAGTTTTTGAAGGAGGAGGAAAGTAGGTGGACAGGAAGGGGAGAGGAGTGAGAGCAGCAGCAGCACGTGCCACAGAAAGGTGAGTCCAGTGGCAGCTGAGTGCTGGCACATATTAAGGCTGCTCCTGCCTGGCTTCCCACACAGATGTAGGGAAGGGATTGCGGTGATGGGCACAGAAAGGTGCAGGCTGTAGCTTCCAGCTCGTATATTTGGGATGAGGCTGCAGAGCTGCTTTTTGAGTGATCCATGCTGGTCTCCAGCAGAGTGATACAGAAGGAGAGCTGAGCTATGCTCCTGAACTTGGTGAAGGAGAAACAAGGGCTTGTTATCTGTGGTTGTGTGTACAAAGGGGATTCTTTGCCATAAGAACTTCCTGCCTCACTTCCACCAAGCGTCTTGACAGCAGTGTCTGTGCTCCTGTCTGGGAAAAGCAATGCCTGCAAAGGAGACCGTGCTGTCTCCACGGGGGTCAGAGCCTCCTCAGCCCAAAGCGTGAGTGGGAGCTCTTGGGCTGCAGCAGCAAACAGAAGAGCTTGAGCTGCAGCTGAGCAGGGAGCGGGAGTACTACAACGCCGTCCAGCTGGTTCATAACATACTTAACATGTTTCAGATGTCTGCTCTGGGCCTCTGTGGCCCTACTGCCGGCTCCTCTATGGGTGGGGCTGCTGCTGCTTTCCAAGTTGGACTTTTGCAGATGTGAGGTGGGACTGGGAGCTCTGCATCCTCAGCCTGCACATCTGTGTCCATCGTGGCCTCACCTGAAGCTGGTGCAGGTAGGGGAGCTGCTGCAGATGCTGTTGAATGTGTCACTTGTGCCAGTGGGACCCTTTCTCTCCCTGGCAGCATCTGCAGTGTTTTGTTTTGATGATGGAGAAGGGAAACTGTTAAGGTAAATCTTGGAGAAGAGAGGGGGGAGTTGAACAGCTGCTGGTGCTGTGAAAAGAGCCACGCTGAGCTCCAGTCATTACTCAACTGCTGAAGCCGTGGGCTGGGGATAGCTGGCAAAGCATCATGCAGTGACGTTTTAAGTCAAGTATCCCAACCGGAGGAGCAGGATACGTGCTCCTTCTGCTCAGCTTCTGCCCCAAAATGCTGCTTTTACATGCTGCCTTGAATTAAAAACAAAAACGCCTACCCAACAGCGTGCTACAAGACGATCGTTGTAGCGTGGACCTCTAGGTGGCAACATCGCCCCGAGGAGCAGGGTCCTCGCTGGCCCCAAGAAGCTCGGCCCAGGCAGCAGCCGCTGGGTGCAGACCTGCCCCGTGGGGCCGCGGTCCGGTGCTGCTGCGGCGCGTTCCGCAACGGGTGCGGAGGATTAGGGCAGGGCCGGGCTCTGAGCTACCCTCCTAGGGCTGCCCCCGACCCAGAAGCTTCTCTTAAAATACATCTTGTTCCTGGACGGAGAAATAGCAACATGTTATGAAAGACTTTTTTCTTCTGTAGTGGCAGTTCAATCAATTCTCTCATCCCCTGGTCTGTGGACAGGTAGAAATGAGTGTTACAGCAGGGCTCTGTCACTCCTGCAAGACAGAGGGCTGCAGCCCTTGGCAGGTCTCTGTGCTGTGGATCACTGAAGAGCTGTTTGACCCTAAAGAGTTAAATGAAAGCTGTGAGATGTGTGATAGGAAATCAAGACTGCTGAGGCTAATCCTCCTCTGCCTGTGTGCTGCCAGGGCTGGAACACGGAAGTGTGGGGCTTAGATTGCAGGGTTAGGTGTGCCCATACGTGGTTTTGTGTTCAAAGGCTGTGGATATCCAGGAAGTTGGGGTGAACTTCCATGTGGCACCCCCCTACTCAAAGGGTGCGCATGACTGCAGAGATTAAAGCCCACAGCGTGTGTTAAAGTTGTGTCCCCTTTGGGTAGGAATACCCATGGAACACACATGGTGTAACCGTGCTACAGAGGGGTGGAGGTGAAGTCCTATCCTGTGCAAAGCAGTGATGCGAGACCTGTTTTGTACAAAGCAGGGTCTGGGCTACTCTTTGGAAAGCGGGTTCAGTCTGTGCTCAGGGAGCTGCAAAGCTTAATTAAGATTCTTAAAAGGACAAAAGGTGCTACATAAATTTAGGGGATTATTATAAATGTCAGTGCGCTTTACAAGCTCTGGCAAAACTCACAGAAGGAGTAACAAGACCTTTCACTTCCCAGTGCTTCCTAGCAGGACTACTTAGGGATTCACGCTTCAACACAGAAGCCGTAAAATGTTGACATTTATAATTAGATGTGAATAATAATCTCTTTATTCCTGAACTCACAAGGCAGGGTGTTTCTGGAAGCATCAGCTCCTCCTTGCGAGGATTCACCCTCTGACCCCCCCTCCCCCCCCCCCCCGGTGGGACCGCTCGAGAAACCCTCTTTTGGGGTACTGTTTGGGTCTAAGAGATGCCTGCACCTCCCCTTGGGCTGTGGGCTAGGCACTCAGTGAATAAAACCAAAGCCTCTGTGCGTTTCGAATCTGACCTGATGCCGGTAATCGTGTGGTATCATACAGCAAAAACCGTCCAGCTTTATTAGACAATCTCTTGTTTTAAGAGAACAGTGCTCGCGTGGGAGTGCTCGGTTCTGCTCTGCTTTCTGCTGAGGGCTGGCAGAAAAGGGGGCGATTCGCAAGAGCGAAGAGAGCGCTTCGGAAAAGTGGGATGAGTGCGGGGCTGGGACGGGGGGGGTGCGGGCTTCCGTCCTGGAAGTGTCTAGCAGCCTCCAGGACCGCAGGGCTCAGCTCAGAGCCGGCCCTTCTCGGCAGCCGAGCTGGCACAGCTGAGGCGGGGAGCGCGGAGCAGGACCGTAGAGCCAAGCTCCCAGCCCTTCCCCTGCCCAAATCTGGCGGCGCATCACAGTGAGTGACAGCCAGCCTGGCCCTGCCCAGCCCGCACAACCCGCCGGTTTTTTCCAATCAGGCCGGCCCGGGGAGGGATTTCCTGCGGGGACGGGGTCAGCCCGAACGGGACCCAGCTGAGTTCCCTGCGAGCCGGGGAGCGGCTGCTCGGGGCCACCTGGTTTTCTCGGTCCGGTCCGGTCCGGTCCGTCCCGGCCAGGCCAGGCCAGGCCAGGCCAGGCAGTGCGGCTCGGCGGGCTGCGAGCGCCCCCAGGGGAGTGGGTCGGCGGAGCCGCCTCGCTCGGGACGCGGAGCGCGCAGTGCCCGAAGTGGGGCAGAGCTCCCTCGGAGCACCGCCGGATTACGGGGCTGTGGTGGGAGGCGGAGCGGGGCCCCCGCGGGGCTTCCCGAGGTAGGTGAGTTTCTCCCCCGCCCCTCCAGACCGAGCTCCTTTGGCTCATTAGCATCTTTCCTTCCCCGCTTACGTAAATTGTTTGGTGGTTGTTTTCCTTCTCTCCTTTCTTTTCCCGCGCCTGTAGGACTGTTTCAGGTACTTCGGTTCTCCAGGTGGATTCGTGGGCTGAAGCCTCTCTTTGCTCCGGTGGGAGGGATGTTTGCTGCTGCTTTTCCAGCTTTGTGCCTTCCTCGAGTCTTGCCTTTGCTGCTGCTCTTTTCTGGGGAGGCTGAAGAGGTGGAGATCGGTATTCAGAGCTCTCGGTGCTTCAGAGTTGTTTGTTGAGTCTCGTGTGCTTCAGGAGAGGTAGGCAGTGGCGTGGGGCTGTTTTCTAGGTGAGGATGCGTGGATAATAAATGTGTAAATATCCTCAACGGTCCTGTATTTGTATCTTATGCTTGCAGAGTGGTGTGGAGTTGGATGCAGTGCGCTGAATGAAGTGAAATGAAGTAGTTTTGAAGACACAGGGTTGCAGGAGGCTTTGGGAAGCATTTTGTTTGTGACAAGGTGTTAGTCTGAGTCCAGCAGTTGAAACTTTGTTGTACTGTAGGTAAGCTGGTGTGGGTGCCCTATGGTACAGAGAGGCGATAGCTAACCTGTGCGTGCACGGGCTTTGGCACCAGGCACCTAGCTCCCAGGCAGCCTGGCACAGAGGGGTCATCAGTCAGCAAACCCAGGGAACGACAACAGGGGGATAAATCCTCAGACTGGTATGGGAACCTGGGTATTGCCTTGTCCCAGGAGCTACACCGGCACTGGAGCGTTGTCTCTGTGGCTGTGCCTGGGGCAGGGCTGGAGCAGGGGGAGCCTGGTACTGGGGATCTGTGCTTGCAGGCGGCCACGGCTCCCGGTGGCGCAGTGGGTGGGCTGCATGAGCAACGCTGTGCTTCATGTGGAGTCCCATGAGGTGCTGGGATGTCCCTTCTGCTCTTGCCCCTGATCCAGACAGACTTCTCCTTCTACTGTTGCCCTCTCTCTCTTTCTGTGTGTTCTGTCCTCAAAATAGCGACCTCAATTGCTCAGAAGAAGCAGCACCCAGCATTATGTAAATGGCTGAGGGTGAGCGCTTTGGAAAGGGAGACAGCAGACCTGGGCAGCGGCTGGGGTATACTGAAGCTGGTTCCCATCCGGCCTGGGTTGGAGTGGTGGAGCGATGTGTGACAGACCAGCAGCTGGCACAATGCATGCTGCCTGCCCTCCTGCTTGTGTGCTTGTCCCTGGGGCTTCAGAGCAGCCTGCCGGATACACGGCTCCGAACCAGGAGAGAGTTTCTCACTGCCCTGTTTCGGCAACCCAGGCACGGGGCAAAGCGTGGGCTGGGAGACGTGAACGGCTGCAGGAACCTGGGCCCTCTCCAGGATGCCCTGTGCAGCTAGGACAGGGGCTTGATGGCATTCCCCAGGCATGGTTATGCTACTGGTTAGCACCCAGCACTCGCTTGGGCTCAAGAGTGTTCATTTATTGGATAAAGAGTGTCTTGGGTCCCAGGGCACTGAGCTTTCATGGTAGCTTGGAGGGCCAGGGTTTGTCCTTGTACCAGATGGGAAAGGTGCCGGGCAGGTTCAGCCAGTCCCAGCGCCTCTGGAGGACTTTGGCAAAACCTCCTCAGCTCCAGCACTTGGATGCTGCCAGTGGCAGAGGGGAGAGGGAGAAGTCGCAGTGACCTGGACCCCATTTGTGGTTGCTGGGGAGAGCACAGTGTGGACAGCCCCGTGGGCTGTGGGAACAGGGAAGGAGCAGTGGCAGCACCACTCTCCATCCGTGGCCTCCCCCCCCCCCCACAGGAGGCTTCCTCCACAGGTTCTTCCCTCTTCTTTTAGCACAAGGATGAGCCAAGTCCTGACAGGACTAAATATAGTCAAAGTATTTGTTCTTCGGTGCAGATACAAAGGCTACTGTGACAGTGCCAGCCAAGAGGTAAATGGTCCTTGAGGGCTGACTCTGCTCTTCCCCTCCTCAGGTCCCGGGCTGCTGTGCCAGCCTGCAACAGGGCTCGTCTGTGCGCGGGGCTCCCCATTGTGGCTGCAGCACTGTTTCCAAGAGGAATGCTGAAACAAAAAGGCTAATGAGCACCAGAGAGGAAGGATCTATAACTTCCAGATGGTAACAAGCCTGTAATCCCTTTGGGAAGGATTAGGGACCCATCGGCGTGGCAGAGCCTGGCAAGGGGAGCAAAGCAAGGCGCCTCTGGCTGCGGAGTCCAGCGCAGGTTTGGCCGCATCCTGATGCTGGCCACGCTGGCCGTCCTGCCCTGTGCTGCCTCATTTGGTCTCGTAGCATTCTGTGGCGGACGGGAGCTGGTCCCACAGCACTGAACTCTTCTCGTTTTAACTGATGGCATGTTCTTCAGCCTAACCCCATCCGGGTCCTGCTGCTCCCAATGAAGAAAGGGACTTCTGCTGCCGATGCGGAGACTTCTTCCTTCTTTTTTTTATGTCCCGTGGGATTTTAAGGCATTCTTCTTGCTGGATTTCGCCTCCTATCCAAGCATATTTTGAGGATTTACAGACTTATTTCCATGGCTTTATAAACTGCTGGGATCTGAAGGCTTCTTCCTTCCGTGCCGCTCCTCCCACCTATCTGCAATGGGGCGAGAGCAGGAGCTGATCCAGGCCGTGAAGAATGGGGACATACCTGGTGTGCAGAAGCTGGTGGCCAAGATCAAAGCATCCAAGAGCAGTGAGTATCTGGGTGCAGGGCTGCTGGGTTCCTTGCTTCCTCCGGACATCACTGCGTGTTCCGAGCCGCAAGCTGTGGCCACGGGCTCTGTGCGGGGTTCATTCAGCATCTGAGCCTGGGTGCCTGTGCAGACTTTGAACCCCCATGGAAGAGTTACGCTGTGGTTAGAGGCGTGTATGCAGCCTGTGTTGATGAACGACTGAGCTGTAAACGATCCTCCCAGCAGGGCTCGGGTTCCCTTTGGGCTCAGGGCCAAGGGCCCTGAAGTGTGGGCACTGAGCAGGGAAGGGCAAGGGGAAATAGCAGCAGGGGAGACAACAAAGCTGCTTGGGGGGATGTGGTACGAAGGGTCTTTAGCAATTGCCACTTTCTTTGTATTTATCTTGTGAAAAATTATCATCCGAGCCAGTCGACTGGAACCAATTGTAAAGCCTTGAATTTCAGTCTGGTAATGTTTAACCCTTCAGCAGTGCTGATTTCTTTCATGCGTGCTTGGAAAGGTCAGCTGCAGGCAGGCTCAAAGCGAACAGCGAGCTCGACCTATGCTAAGCATTTGATGGGCTGAAGGCCCAGCTCCCAGCAGTGTTGTGAGGGTCCTGAAGGGCCCCGGTGTCTTGAAGGTACCTGACGACTCACAGAGAAAACGGGGTGTAAAAGGTGGAGGAGCAGATCTGGTGCTATGGAGCCTGTGGGGAGCTGAGCTTCATGGGTAGGAGCTCCGGTTGCCGCTCGCAACTTGCGGAGAGAAGGAAACTGGAAAAAGTAAATAAAAGGGTGCTTGTCTGTGGCACGTGACCAGGGGAAGCTGCGCAGCTCCTGTGTGGGATGTGGGAGCCACTCTGGGCAAGGAGAGGCTGGAGAAATCCCTGTCCCATGCTTGCAGCCTGCAGGGATGACTCTGACTGGGAGGTCAGTTCAGGCAAAACAGATCTGGAGTTGGCTTCCTGCAGCAAAGCATTCGTAAAATCTCCCCAAAGAGCTCACCTGGCTGTGGCTGTCATTGGGGCTGCACGTTGTGGGAAGGTTCCAGGGGTTTCTGCAGGAAAATGGGAGGGGAGAAACTGGAGGGAGTGGGGAAGATCAGTCAGGAGAAAAAGCTCCGTTTCTTAATCAGAGCAGCTCAGGGCAGAGAAGCTGGTGCTGAGAAATGTGAGTTTGGCTGAGGATTTTAAATGTGAGATGAGGGTAAAATCCTCAGGATTGGCTCCTGGAAGGCTTTGGCTAGTGCCAAAGCTTTGCAAATCTATCTGAGCCGCTGTTTCCTACTTTAGCCAGTCCCGATCCTGCTTTTATCACAGAGGAGGCCAGGTGCCCCCTCCATGGGTGGTGGGACCGGGTGTCTTTGCCTCTGCTCCTGAGCAGTGATGCTCAGGATCTGTGCCTGTTTGGGGCTGCAGCCTGTGTAGGGCAGATCTCAGGGCTGGAGCAAGACCGATGTGCTCGTGCAGGAGGCCTGAAGGCCACTCCGAGGCAGTAAATAATGTCAGCAGATGCAGCCTGGGTCCCCAGGCTGGTGTCCTGTGGCCAGGCGGCGTGATGCGGGCAGGCCTGGGGCCCCTGCAGCTCTGCATGTCAGGGGGGTGAGTTTACGCTTGCTTCCTCCAATACCTCTCTCCCTGTTAGACCCCGTCTGTGTTTTCTCTGGCGTCTTCCCTCCCTCCAGCCATGGGGCACCCACGTGAACAAGTGCACTGAACTCCCCTGTAGAAGTGGCGTCAGCAGGTCCTTTGCTATGCTTATTTTCACCTCACTCCTTTATAAGGTGGGGGAGCAAAAGACCCAGCGCCCAGACCCTGTCAAGGCACTGTCTGCAAGCCCTGAGACACTGCATCGGGGGCAGCCGCTGCCAACCCCTTATGCTTCCCTCTGCCTCCTCCTGCCCGTGCCATGTGAGTAGAGCGTTTGTTGCTCATTAAAGTGCCTTTTCCATATGACAGACTGAGATGCTGATTTTTTTTTTTTAAATCCCTCTAAGAGTCCTTCTGCTGTCTCAATGGATTCAGAGCTCCGTCACTGTGATGAGCCCTCTGGGACTTCCTGTGCCTAAAAAAGTCACCACACATAAGCAAGAATCGAGTGCCAGTCCCGATAGCGGGAACTTAAGGGACATGTTGTTTAATATTCACCGTGCACAGCCCTCATCCCTGCGCAAGCGCTGCTGTACAAGTGGGTCACAGCACCTACTATTGCGAGGCTGCTGGGGTTGTGGAGGAGGGAGGGGCAGAGAGAAAGTTTGCATTGGGAGGATTAGAGTCGGCATAGGCAGACATCCTGCCTGCGGGAAGGGGATGTGGGGACGATGCCATGGTCTCTCACAGATGGAGAGGAGGGAGAGACTGCTCCCGCTGCCCTGGCTGTGCTTTGTTGAGGTTCCCCTGAGCAGCAATAGAAACATCCCTCTTTTTTAATTTCCTTCTCTCTCTTTCTCCCCTCCCCTCCATGTCTGAGCACTGCAGAGTTTAATTGAAATTGTTAAACGACCCGTCACGGCTTTGGCCTTTCTCCCTGGCAATCAATCACATCCCTGCCTGGCCCTGCTCACTAACAATGCACCGGCACCAGGGCGGCTGTGCGGGGTGGCAGGAGTCCCTGGGAAGGGGCGATGGGGGCCCACGGACCTCGCTGCTCACCGTGTCCCTGTCCCAGCTCATTGCAGCCGTGGCAGGGTGAGGGGGGCGGGCAGTGGGGATGGCTGCTGGGGGAGAGTTGTCCGAGGGGTGAGCCTTAATGCCTTGTGATAGCCTAGGACTGGAGGTGCAGTGGAAGAGAAGAGGAGCTGGGTTCACTGTTTGCCTTTCTTAAGGGAGTGGTGAAGCGCTTTGTTTAAATGTGCATGAAGTGCAAAGAAAGGCCGACAGCTGAGCAAACTCGTGCTAAACTCAAGGATGGAGAGTAAAGCCTGCCCTGCTGGGCTTTCACCCAGTGCTGTGGAAGGGCTGGTTGGCCTCAGCCTGCTGCTGACCCCTTTTCAGCAGCTGCACTGGGGCTGTTGGAACTCCCAGACCTCGGATATATCAAGGGCAGGGCGTGGGTGCCTGGGATTTGGATCCATCTGGGCTGTGACCTAACAAGCTGTTAAACGCAAGTAAAGCTCCTGGCGGGAAGCCTTGGCTTTATCCCTTTGCCTAGCTTGGCACCTCTCACTGATGGCAGCATGGGACACAGCGAATTCTTCCCCAGCGCCAGCCCTCAAATGCTGCTGCCGCCCACCTGGCCAAGGAGAGAGTTGATGCTGAGTGGGCTCCGCTGACTGCAAGTCTGCAGCAGGCAGATGTGGGATAATTTGCTCCCTCCCCCTTAAATTTCCTCCTAATCTCTAATAGCTGTATCAGCTTAAGCTCCAGAGAATGAGGTTTAATATTTCTCCTGCTATTTGTTAGCCTTTGCCACTGGTGCTTGGCGTCCCCATTTTCAGCGGAAGCACCCGTTTCTCAGAGAAACTCCCTCTGAGTCCAGCAGGACTTTCTCCTTGTCTCAGTGGCAGCAGTTCCCATGGTTGTGTGCAGAAGAAGTCACTGCTTTTGCCAATCTGGGAGTTACTTTGTGATGATGTTGGATGTGTGTTTGCACCGGCTGACAAGCACACCTCGCCATCCCCATCATGGTGTCCTGCAGGGAGGACTGTCCTGTTTGTGGCTGCTCTGGAGGGAGCTTTGGGTGGTCCGTCTGTGGGGGAGAGCAGGAGCCTGCCTTGGGCAGCATCATTATCATTTCAGGCTCTGTAATACCCAACTGGTGGTGGCAAAAGGACAGCTGGGCACCTTGCCTGTCATTTTGCACTGAACATCACAGCCTGCTGGGTCCGGCTCAGCTATCGAGCCCGCACGCAGCCCTCGCATATTCCTCATAGCCTGGGTTTCCAGGATAAGTTCCTAAGCATCCTTGGCATGGTCCCTTCTTCCTATTCGCGTGTGCTGTAGATCTGACGGGCCAGACCAGCTGCATGCAGGCTTGGAAAGCCTGTGGGATGCTCTGAGGCCCCGAGAGTGATGCCACAGAGCTCTTCTGAACCGGGCAAAGCTCTGCATCCCGTTGAGACCCAGCCCAGAGCGAGGAGAGGCGCCATGCACGGGAGAGCCTGGCTGGCGGTGGCCCTGCACTGGGAAGCTCGCTGCCTGCAGCCTGCTGAAACGTGCTTCCAGCCAGCCCACAGTGAGTGGGAGGGGGAGAAGGAGGCTTCAAAGGCTCCTGCAAAGTGCGGCTGCCTTCCTGCTTCAGGGATGGTGGCGAGACTGCAGCTGCACAGTGCAGGAGGGCCCCTATCCTTTCCTCTCATCCCACAGCTCCTGGTCTCCCTTGGGGGAGTCTCCTCCAGCAGTCATGTGCCGGCCTGCAATGTGCTCAGTGGTTTGTTGTGTTTTTTTTTCCTCACCCTCTTTTCCCTCACAATCACAAATCTCGTCTGTCCCAGCTCAGTTGTGGGTTTTAGCCCTTTCTATTTCTTTTCTCTTGCGGGGAAGAAAGAGCCCTACATGGGCAGCAGCAGCAAAAGGAGTGAGCACGCAATCACTTTCCAAAGCCAGCCTCTCGCAGTTGTCTTTGGAAAGGGGCCACTGCTGGCCCTGCGTAGGGCCCAGCTGCCACCAGCGCACCCAGAGTCCAGGAAAGACATCACTGTGCCAAGCATGCGAGATAAGCCACCAGCAAATGGCGTTGCAGAGGTGGATGGCAGACAGCAGGTTCAGCGTCCAGCCTGGTGGACGTGGGCCCATCTCTCCTGGGAATTGGAAGCAGGCTCAGAGCAATCCCCAGCGCAGCATGCAGGAGGCTGAGGTTCAGAGCAGGAGGGGGATTTCTGCCACTCAGGCACCTTGTGGTGACTCAGCCCTGGACTTGGGGCTCTGCTTCCCTCTTATGGGAGCTGTAGAGGCTGTTTCAGTTGCCTGGCTCAGAAGTGTGGCATGATTTGGACGTTAATAGCTTCAAAACAGGCAGGCAGGGAAGCCCTTAGCAGCCCAGGACAGTTTGTGCCTGGCTGCTGGAGGAGCGCAGGCTGTAACGGAGACAGTGCTCTCCAGGGCAGGGCAGGAGGTGCAGCAAGGACGTTGCTGGCAGTTGTGTCCCGTCCTGTGTTTGCCAGACCGGGACGTGCTGTGGGGCACAGGGGTCCCTGCGAGGAGGTGGCACATGGTGGATAGAGGGTGATCCGAGTGGCAGCAAACTGTGTACTGTCATCTTTTAACCCAGGAGCATTCGAGCCTCCCCAGTCTGCCCATGGCACTAGAAGGGAGCAGGCTGTCCTGGCGACTGCTCTTCTTTGCCAACCCAGAGCAGTGGGGACAGGACTTGGCAATACCCAAGCACCGCACAGGGCTGGAGCATGTTGAGAGCCGCCTCTCATGCACACCTCACCCTCTGCCACGTGCTTGGACATTGCCCCACATGTGCCTGCGTTGCTGGTTTTCTGCCACCCAGAGGGAAGCTTCTTCTGGATTAAAAGCTCTGACATGAGGCTGAAGATCTCAGGCTGCGACCTAGAAAAGCCACCCAAAGTGTATTCTGCACCGTGGGCATTGGCCCCTTTGGAGCAACGATGAAGCTGTCCCTGAGGACTGAACCATGCCAGCAGTTCACCTCCTGCCGCCTCTCCTGGGCTGAGGGTGAGACCTTTTCTCCAGGACATGGAGAACTATCAAATTCCAGCGGTAATTGACAGCATCTCTTGAGGAAGATGGTTCCCACCTGGCTGAGAATGCGTGGCAGCATCCTGGGAAGGCCAGGAAGAGTTAAAGAGGTGCTTGGTGCTGTGCGTGTGTGTGTGCATGCACGCGCCCTGCTTTGTTTTTAAAAGCGCTTTGGCTGGCCTGGCCCTATGCCAGTCTCGGGGCCGCCACTGGCAAAACGCAGCTTCGGTGAAGAAGTATGAAAGGGCAGAAACTAAATAACAATAAAGCACCTTTTCTGGCTCCTGCAGCAGGCGGGGGGTGGGGAGCTGAAGGGTGGGAGCTGCGAGCTTGCTGCTTCCCCCACACTGTGCCTCAGATTCCCTCAAAATCACACCCTGGCTGGAGTGGTGAGGATCTGCCTGAACCCTGGGCTTCGACGTTGCCTGGCCTCCACGAGGTGTCCCGATGAGTCACAGACCTGTCTGGAGATGCCTGACCTGCTTGGAAATGGCTCTGTTGCAGTGATCTTTACCCTGCTGGGGAGGGGCCGGATGTCCTCGCCCATCCCACACTCCTGTGAAATGCCCAGGGCTGCAGCACCTTGTGTGCGGGGTGGACGCGTGGTCACCGCAAGCTG
Source organism: Aquila spilogaster (assembly GCA_024606505.1). Classification (NCBI taxonomy): domain Eukaryota; kingdom Metazoa; phylum Chordata; class Aves; order Accipitriformes; family Accipitridae; genus Aquila; species Aquila spilogaster. The sequence continues at coordinate 41,988 of JANHGO010007502.1, read as the reverse complement.
TTTGCAACCCAAGGGAGAGAGAGGCTGGAGCAGCGAATTGGCACCGCTTCAGTGGCAAGATAAGGGAGCGGGGCAAACCTGCACGCGTGGCAGATACATGGCTCCCGCAGCTTCCCAGGCCTGGTGCAACATGTCTGGGTGTGCTTCTGCAAAGCCGTGCCAGTGCTGGTGCAGCTTCCCCATGAGGCCCCAGCCAAATGTGGGAAGAGAACACGTGTTCCCCTTGCTGTGCTCAGGAGCAGTCAGCATAAGCCAACCCCTGGTGTCTGTGCCATGAGCTGTGAAAGCTCCTGGGATTTCATAATGCTGCCCTTCACCATGAGCACTGCTGGTGATGGCAGTTGCATAACGCACCTTGGTATTTCTGTCTCTGCGTGCAGGGACTCTGCAGCACAGACCTCATGACCTGTGAGGGGGTGTCCGTGTGTATGCTGGTAGTGAGGATAGCATGGGGTGGCTTGAGCTTTCGGTTTTGCAGATGCCTCTTGTCCCCTTGGAGCATTGGTCTCAAGGTCTCCCCCAGCTCCTGCCCTTGCTCTCTTTCCCTTCTGCCCTGCAGCAGCCCAGCTTGGGTCTTGGTCTCGTCCTTTGGCAAGGACAGGTATAGATAAGGGGGTTTTCAGGCTTGGGCTGAATTGGATAAAGCACCCATAGGGAGAGCGTGGACTGGGAAACCCCTGCACCTTTCCCCATCTCTTCAGGGCCTCCCCACTGACACCCCAAACGGTGCAGGTTGGTGCACACCGTGCTGCGGTAAGGTCACGTGAGCACCGCTCGCCTCGGCAGCCTCTGGGTCTAGAGTCCTCCGCAGTGCCTGATGATTGCCGCTGAGGGGGTACGTGGTGCCCAGCCGGCAGCGTAGGGCAGTGGGGATTGCTCTGGGAACAAGCCTGGGGTACTCTGGATGGCCTGAAATACCTCAGGTTTCATTTTGTTTGGACTGGTGTGATGGGAAGAGCTGCTCCTGTCTTCCTCAAACCCCATAGCAGAGTGATCATAGAGACATCCCTGGTGCTGTGCTGCCCTGATGGCATTTTTATCCTCCTGTGAAGGTACAAGGAGTGTGCGATGCACTTGCCTTAACCAAGGCTGGTGAGATGCAGCCCTGTGATGCTCAGCTGCCTCTGGACCCCTTTGAGGGGTCCACAAACTTGCGCAGCCCCAGGGAGGAACCCTGCTACCTCTTGCATTCCCCTGAGGCATTGCTTCCCAATGTGGCATCTGACCCTATGGTTGTATTTAGCAGCAAGTGCTGGACTGCATGTGAGCCTGACATGGATGGGGGTTTCCAGCTCTGCCCCCTGCATAAGTTGTGGCTCTGCTCCATACTACTGCACCCTGCTGTGAACCTCGGTGGCTTTTTATGGCCAGATTCGTGCTGAATGCGACCCTGGATGTTTTCCTGGCTGGAGTGCACGTGAGCCCGGTGGTGAGGAGGGTGGGCTGGTTCGACGTGGTGCCTTTTCCTATGAAAATGGGCTGGTGTGACCCTTCTTCCTGCTTCACACTCCCTCCTTCTCCTCAACACCCCCTCTGGGGGATGCTGCGAGGCAGCAGGTGGGATTTCTGTGCTCAGCTCCCAAGTCCTGCCTTTGCCGCCAACTTGGGCTTGCCAGGGCCATTCCCGACATGCACCCGCTGTGCTGGGAAGACATAAACAGATCAGGTTCCCGGCAGGGGTCCAGGGACCAGGCAGGCCTTGGCTTGCGGCCCAGCACTGCTCGGTTGTATCGGGGTGTGGGAAGCACCAAGGGAGGATGGTGGAACCGAGGGGACAATCCCCGACTCTGCTGTAGGTTGGCACTTATGCAGTACGTAGCAGGGGACAGGGCTGCTCTGAGTCGCCCTTGTCCCCTGCTGGTTCTGAGCATCTGCCAGCGGTCTCTGGAACAGCCGTGGGGCCACGAACCCGGGCTGGGCAATGTGAGGAACCCACAGTCCCTGAGCAGCTGTGGTACGGGGGGTCAGGAATGCGGGGCCCGGAATAACTCGACAGCCGCTGAGGCCCATGGCAGGGTGAATGCAGTGCCCCCAGTGTATGTTCTCATTCCGTCATGGGGACAGGAAGATGCCTGTCCCACAGTGCGTGGCATCTGGGGACCTGCAGCTTGGTGTAGGCACCACAGCCCTGTGATGCAGTGAGGCAGCTGTCTTACCTTTCCTGTGGCAAGGATAAGGAGAGCAAAGAGGGGGCCTTCTCTCGGGCTGCTTGTTCCAGACTGGGAGAAGCTCTGCCTGTGCCAGCAGGGACGGGTCTGTCCTTTCTCCTTCCTGCTGTGACCTCGCACAAGGGGATGGAAGGAAGGAAGGAGGAATTGGTGTCCCCTGTACCCAAGCCTTTCCTGACTTGCCCTTTCCGTCATCTGAGATGAGGTTTGCAGAAGGATCCCTACCAATCCACATTGTCCCCTGCTGCGTGGGAATGTGGAGCTGCTACTGTTTGATAAGATCTCATTGCTCTGTCCCAACACAGAAGCCATCACCGGCTGCAGCACTGGCACTTGCAGGAGCTAGGGCTGAGTGCTGCTCATCCAGCATGTCTGGGTCTGGTGGGGGCTGGAGGCCGTGTGTCAGCTCTGTCCAGGAGGGAAGAAAAAGGTTTGCTGGAGCTGCTCAGGTCAGGCTGTGACTCAGATCGAGCCGTATCCATGGTGCTTTGCGTGTGTGCTTTAAGGTGGCTGTGGGAAGCGGAGAGCCGCTTCTTTGGTCTTGGCTGCGCCGGAGAGGCTGCATCCCCCCCAGGAGAGGGAATCTGTCTCGTAAAGATGGAAAACTGATCCCCTGAAAGTGTCTGCTGTCTTCCTCATCCCCTGCCCAGCCAAGGCTGCGCATCCCAGGGGATCTGCCAGAGTGTTCACGAGTGGGGTTGGCTGGCAGCAACACTGGCTCGCAGCTCAGAGTTTAGAAAAGGCATCTGCAAGGTGTTTTTAAACATTTGTGACTTCAAACCCCATGTACGTAGCCACGAGCTGGGAGCAGCAGTTTGAGGTTCTGCAGTTCTCAGCTGCAGACAGGTCATTAACGGGGGGAACTGACAATTCATTTTGTGGCCACTGCAGTGCTGGGGCAGAGCCTTGATTCAGAGCGGTGACTTAACCCACGGCCCTTCTGGGTGACCTTGAGTGAATGGCTTCACCTCCTGATGCTTCCCCTCCCATCCTGTGTGTGCCTTGCCCAGATTAGAGAACATGCAGGGTGGGGACGGCAGCTCCATCTACCCTGGCAGCTCCTGCTCCACGTACACAGCCACTTCCCTGGGGCCAAAGGGTGAGGAAGTCACAGGATTTCCAGCCACCGCTGTGTGCTTTGAGGACCTGCTCTACTGGCCAGAGCAAGTCCCTAATGCTGGCTGCCGTGTGCAGGGGACAGCAGAGTCTCTGTGGGTTCTGAACTGGGGCAGATGGGGACAGAACACCTTCAGGCAGCGTCAGCCTGGTACCCCAGCCTCAGCCTGCCCCTTCTATCCCCAGAAGTTGCTCAGTTTACTGTGGCTGTAGGTTTGGATCCTGGCTTCAGTCCCTTGGACTCACAGGTTTTTGTTGGCCACTCTTGACTGCTCTACATTTTATCTGGGGCTGTCATTAGAACCGTGAAATAGTTACATGCTCCTTTGGAGTGTCGAAGCCCTCCAGGTGTAGGTGGGTTGCTGTGTCTCTGCCCGCCCTCCCTAATTAACTGTTGCTCAGCGAATCCGGATTCACTGACCTGCCTTAATCCTCCCTTGCAGGGCAAGCCCTTCAGCTGCTGCTCCTGACGCTTGCCTCGCATGCGTGGCACCAGGCCCGTGGGGCTTTTGGCCATGGGCGTGTGGTAGCCCTGGACGGGGCACATGGAGGAACCCCAAGGAGGAGGTTGTCCCATGCAGGGCTGTCTGGTGCTGTTATTGTTCTCCTCGTTTTGGCTCCCTTTGTGCTAACAAATGCATTGCTTTCACGGTCCCCCACATCCTGCTTCCGCCCTTTCTTCTTCCCGTTGAACGTCTGCCTGTTGGATTATTTCTCCCCAGATGCCATACTTCGCAATTTTCCCAAGTTGAATTTGCCTTAGTTTGTTCCCTGCTGTCTTCCTGATCTCTCTAAGGCCCTTTGTATTGTTTCTGTCCTCTGTGATCAGTTCAGCATTCTCCACAGATTACAATTTACCATTGACTTGGCATCACATTATTGAGAAAGCTGAGGGTGTTGCTGCAGCCCCTTTGCCTGGACACGCAGGGGGATTGACAGTTCTTTCCATGTCTCCCAGCAGAGTTCCTACTGGACCAGCTGAACAGGAGCCAAAGCACATTGTTAATGCCAGAGTAAATATTTTGCTGGTGCCCGCATCCTGCAGCCCGATAAGTGACCTCAGCCCCATGGCGTTTTCAGTGTGTCACCTCTGGCACAGGTGGTGCTCACCTCAGTCCTTTCCAGGGCAGCTGCAGAAGCCGCACTTGGCTGCTGGCACCCCCTACTATCGCCCCATCTCTTCCTGTTGCAGAAAGTGTACTGTCCTTTCGGAAGGATGGGGGAAATGGAAAAGGCTCCACCTCTTCCCTCTGCAAACACAGCTCCTCTGAATTCACATCCTGCAGAGCAAAATAGCGAGATCCCAGCCGGGACCGTGACTTCACTTCCTGGTAACGCGTTTCCCCAGCCAGCTGGGAAAGGAGCCTCCATATCTCTGAATGAGCTGCCTGGCTTCCCCCAGCTGAAGTCTTTAGCAGATGTTTCCAGCCTGATGGGCTGGGGGATGTGGAGCACAGATTTTAGCTTCATGGGAGGGGGAGCTCTCACTTGATCGCAGCACATGGGAGCTCAGTTATGGGACGGTGGGCATGTTGGTGCTCAGGGAGAACAGTCATGCAAACCCCGGGGTAGCAGGAGATGGAGTGAACCCCTTCATCCTACTGAAGTCTTTCTGGGTCCTGAAACCTACAGCAGGAGCACGTGATTTGCTTTTGCAAGGAGAAGGGTGACTGCAGACACGTCTTTCCAAAGGGATTCTTTTTCATTGCTTCCTCTCCTTGGTGCTGCTCCCATTCATGTCCTCTGAGACCATGAAATCTTGGGAGTAGAGAGGCAAGAGCTCCACCTTCTCAGCTGCACAGATGGGGACAGAGGGCTTCTAACTTTGCTTTTTTCCTTTCATTGTTCTGGGAGTGTTTGCTTTGAACAAGCTGCTTGTTTTTTCCTGCTTTGCTTGGGGGGAAACAGCAAGGGGGAAACTGGGGGTTTGGCCAGAGGTCCCTGCAGATGGCTGGGGCTGTGCTGTGTGCCAGTGCTGCCCCTGCTGTTTCTGACCTCTTTAAAATACTTAATTGTTGGATTTTCCCTGTGAAATACCAAAGAAGGTAAAAGTCTCCCGGGTGTCAACGGCTTACGGGCTGGTTCAGCCCGGTTCCATGACGAATGGGGCGGGGGGACCCACGGACCCACCCACCATGATTCTGCTGCTATGCTCCCACACACCTGCCTTTGCCTGTGAGTATCTATGGGTCCCTGAGAGCAAACCATGGAGGAAGGCATGGAGGAGAGGCCTTGGGCCTCTGCTGTCTGCTCAGAAATGGGACTTCAGCTCCTTCAGTGCAACCTTAGCACAAGGGTGCCCAAGGGGGATATTCCAGACAGATCTGGGGCTGAAACTGGGAGCAGTGCTTGTTTGTAGTGGGTACCGTGCAGTCTGCAGGGCTTTGTCTGGTGCATCTTACACCTGGGTTTGGGAGGCTTCTCCCACCACCCGCAGGGACAACTGGGGGTTCCTTCCTGCCAGGGGAGCTGAATCCAGCACTAGGCTTGGTGTTTGGGGTGCAGGCCAGTGTCTGTGGGGTTGGGAGACTTCACTCTCACACAGCCTCTGTCCCAAGCTTGCTGGATGGCTTTGGCCGTGTTTCTTCATGTCTCTGTGGTTGAGTTCCTTCCCTATCAAAGTGGGCAAATCTCTTCCTCACCTGTTGGGAAGCAGCACTTTAAATGGCAGGTTTGTGCTGGGCAGCTGTACCGGGAGGAGCTGGGTGTGGGTGGCCATGGCGGATGTGCCTGTGGCTGGAGGGATCATTTCTGCAGAGGAGAGATAGATGGATGTCACCTCTTCATGACACATTTCCTTGAGAGATATAAGGTCTGTCCTGATCCCCAGCCAAACCCAAGCATGGTGAGCGTCCCCTCCTTGCAAGCAACCAACAAATGGTTCAGTGCTCGAGAGGGACCACATCCATCTCCACCGTGGTGTCCCTGCAGGGTTGAGGTGAAAGGGATGAGTGTCTCACGGAGCCCAGTGTGCTGGCACAGGGGGCGCTGGCAGGGTTGGGTGAGGGCAAGCCTGACTCCACATGGCCAGTGCCGGACAAGTGCCCCAGGGGGTTAAGTATGGATTTGCACCAGACCGGCTGCCCGTGGTGCTGTGCGGTACCCACCCTGGCAGACTGCCCCCTTGGGTGTCCCCGTGCCACACAGTGCAACCCCATGGAATGGAGGCAGTCCAGCGCCATGGGGAAACTGAGGCGTGGGGCAGCAGCACGCTGCATGGGTGAGCTGCTGGTGAGCTGTGATGTGCGATCCTGGCTCCCCCTGCCAAGTGCCTTAGGGCCAGTTCCTTCCCCACCAGTGGTGCAAGGCTGGAAACTGCTGTGACCAGGAGTCCGAAATGCCGAGAAGCGGCACGTTCCCCCAGCTGGGGTGGAGCAGTCAGCTGTGAGGGCTGTGGCACCGTATCAGAGTTGAGCCTTTGCCATGGCCACATCCCGAGGAGCATGTGGGCCCTGCGCTTGTAAGCCATTTGCTGGAGCTCTCTGGAGGTGTTTCCTGCCTGCAGCAAGATCCTGCACAGTAACTCGCTGCCTTCCCTCAGGGCCTTGCTCAGCCCTGGTTGGTGCTGCCGAGCCCCGTCCTGCCTGGGCAGGGGCAGGTGAGTGTGTAGGGTGTAGGATGGGGTCAGCAGGACCCCTAGGAGGAGTGTGAGGCTGAGCATGGAGGACCTTTGGGAAGTGCAGAGCTGTCCTTTTTCTGTGAAATTCTCTCCAGAAGGGCTTTCTGCACTTCAGTGTCAGTTATCTGCTTTTGTGGCCTTGGTCCAGATTAATCCTTCGTGGAGGTGAGCACGTGCCCAGCAGCATGTTGGCCAGGCCTGTGGGTATTCCAGCCCTGGTGTAGTCCCGGAGGAGGTGACGATGCATCTGGGAAGGATCCAGCTGCCACATTGCAATGCCGTGGTTGGATTGATCCCGCTCTGTTTCACCCCATCCTCGCACTGGGGAGATCATCTTTTTGGGTTTGCTTTTCCTGGCCCCCATGTGCCATGTGTGCAGTTTTGGACAGGGCAGACGGGATGGGGCTGGCAGAGGCTGCCTTGCTGTGATACATAGGTTTTCCCCTCCAGGGCTGATCTTCACCTCTCTGCCCTTCTCTTTGCCTGTGCCTTCCTGCCTGCAGTGTCAGGATGCTGCATCCTTTCCATTCCTGCACATTATCTTTCATCCTTGTTGCAAACTCTCCACATGTCCAAGTAGTGAATACCCAGCTACAAAATGGGGATGAATCTTTCCCGTTCTTCCCCAAGAAAGAGATAAGCTTTATTTCATTCTCTTTTGGAAAGAGCCCCAAAGGCAGAGGCTGCTCCCAGCTCCTCTTTTGGACTCTGCTTCCTTCCCAGCTGACCATGCCACATCCACACAGTTCTGGCCCCATGTCCCAGAATGGCTCCAATGAGGATGAAGCCTGTTGGGCTGTGGGGAACTGATCTGAGGAATGTTGCTTGAGAGAGGAGCTGAGACGTGGGAATTTTGCCATGCAGATGCTGACAGCTGCCTCTCTGGGACCACCAGGAGCACTTGCCACGTGCCAGCCCTGCTTGCCAGATCCCTTGAGGGCTCCAGGGTGGGATTAGGGGAGAGCTCTCCCTGTACAAATAGTGGGCACCGCTCAAGTCTAGGAAAAGCCCCTGCGGGGTTTCTGCCTGTTTCGGGGATACTTGTACTCAGTGGGCTTCTCCATCCATCGCTCTCTTTCCGCATTGCCCACCTAGCTCAGCTCTGGAGCTCCTGCCCATGGGCACGATGAGGATCCCTTCTCCTCTTCCACATAGCCCCAGCTTCAGCCACTGGGAGCAAATCCATTCAGGGCTTTGTTTCCCACCACACTTACATCCTTTAGAAACAAGTGTTTTTAAACCCTAATTACAAGACGGATACTGGCGGCCCGGCACAAGAGCTCGGCTCTCAGCTCCAAAGCCACTTGTGTTATGCTGTGCCAAAAGGTCTCAGCTCTCCGCAGCATTGGGAATTCATTCTTTATGGTGTGAAGCACCCCTGTACAGCCTTCTCCTGTGGCCAAGCAGGAAGCGACCGCTCCGGGCATTTCCGTGATTCTATGACTATGATTTCCACGGTGCTGGGCCACCTGGGAAGCTGCTGCTTTGAGCAACTGAAGCCGGTGTTGGTAACTCTGAGTCAGTAAACCCCGCTGATGGTGAAGCAAAGGGAAGCGGCTTCTCCCTGATGGAGAACCCAGCTCCTCAGCTTCTGGAGAGAGAAAGGGCTGAAGGGAAGGGGCGGAACACCGCTGGGTGATGGTCTCCAGGAGCAGCTCTCTTTGCAGGGGCTCTGCAGAGTTGCTCCTTGGCTGATGATGGAGATTGTGGCAAGTAGTCACGAGTCCTTCAGCAGCAGCTACTCAAAGCCCGTTCGAATATGTGTAATGAGCGAAGGTTTACATGGAATAAACCGACTATCTTAGAAGTAAGTCCAAAAATCAGTGCAACTTAAGATAATGCCAAATTTGGTCAGAATAGAACCAGTTAACATCTTCATGGATAAAACTTTCTTCTCCGAAAGAGTGGTCAGGTGCTGGAACGGGCTGCCCGGGGAGGGCGTTGAGTCACCATCCCTGGGGATGTTTGAGAAGCTTTTAGAGGTGGTACTAAGGGACATGATTTAGTGGGGAAATAGTGGTGGTAGATGGATGGTTGGACTGGATGATCTTGGAGGTCTTTTCCGATCTTGGTGATTCTATGATTTGTTAGGTTGTTTACTGAACGTTCTAAATGGCAGGAATGCACGCATCATTACTTGGCATCCTGTTAATTATACATTTGCATTATGAATGTGCCTTCCCCTTTTCAGCCCTGGTTTCTGGCAGAGGGGCTGCACTTCCCCCGGTTTGCTTGGCTGCAAGGAAGGAGGCTCCTTCCCTAGGACCCTATCTCATTTCAGTGGGGCTTGAGCTGCTTCAGCCCGAGCTGAAGCCCAGTTGTCAGAGTTAGATTTTTCATAGGGAACAGCGCAGAAATCTTTCAAAGCATTTAAATCCAGCTCGTCAGCAATAGCTCTGCCTAGAAAAGCAGAGGAGTGGCCTCATTTCTTGCCCCCTGCATACCTTTCTCTTTCTTTCCCGTTTTACTTAGCACATGAATTCCAGAGATGTTAATCCTCTGTCAACCCCTCGATGGAGAATACAACGTCCTCTCTGTGTGGGAGGAAGGAATTCATTCGAATTAATTGCGGGAAGGAGTGGGGAGCTGGGGCGCGTGCTGCAGCCTGGGACCAGGGTGGGGTGAACGTCCTCTGCTGCTCGGTAGCCCTGAAGAGGAGGGAGGGACGGACAGGGGGTGGGATGGCTGCGGTGACACAATCCTGGCATTCATGGCCAGAGGCTTCAGCCTCCGACTGCGCCATAAAAATGCCGTTCGTGTGGGCTTTGGGCCTGGCCTTGGCAGGCAAGGGCAGTGAGTGGGGGGCGAAACGGCCCTGCTCAGCACTTCTGGGGCACTGCTGCTTATAAAGGGGAGGGAAGCAGCATCCCACGCTGAGTGGTAGGAGCTGCGGGGTCCGACCCATCCCGGGGCCTTGGGGGTGCAGAGAGATGAGGCAGGAAGGACAGAGGGGAATAGATCTGAGCTAGAGTGGGCTCGACACGGTGGAGGGAGGGTCTGTGAAGGTGAATCGTGGAGGTGAATGTGGAGCAAGAGAGGGGCGACGTTGTGGGGATGGGGCAGGCACTGGTCTGCACACTGGGAGGTCAGTGTGGCGTGGGATGCGGTCCTGGTGAGCGTCCTGTTCAGCTGCGGGGACTCTGCCTCTCGCCTTGACTTTGGTCTCTCATCTCTGCAGAGCTCCTGGGATCCGCCAAGCGCCTGAATGTGAACTACCAGGATGCGGATGGGTGAGTGCTCCCCACCCCACGAGGCTGCTGGTTGCCTCAGCGCTTCCCAGAGAGGAGGGGAAGGGTTTGCTCGGGGCAGCTCTCCTCAGTGCCCTCTTGCTTCCGTGTGGGTATTGTGAAGTTTTCAAAGTTAACTGCTGAGCCTTTGAAAACACAGCAGTATCTCAAGACAGTGCTTCTTTATGGAACCAGTGCAAGCCCTGCAGAGGCAGACGAAAGCCTGCATGGATCTGAGCTCTTCTGCATCCCCTTTTGTAGGACTGGGGCTGAAATGTGTTCAAGTGGTGTCCTGAGTGCTGGGTAACACACCAAGGAGCACTGTCCAGCCAGCCAAAATCCAAGTGCTTACTAAGCTGGGTACTGAGAGTTAAGGAAACCGCAGAGACCCATAAAATAAATAAGCACGTTATTCTTATTGAATTAACTCTGACCCATAAATTATTAGCATTAGTTTAAGTATTGTTGTTGAGCCTCATTTCTATGTGTTTTCTTTTTGAGGACTCTGTAGGAGGAGATGTCAGTGCTAGCAGGCCAACAGGGGGTTGAAAATGCGCAGGGTGGCTGTCTTAAAATCATGGTATGCAGATAGAGCTTAATAGAAAAAAAATCTAGTAGTAGAAGTAGATCTAATTCTGATAAGGCACAGGGCTCATGTTCAGGCAGCTCCAGGAGTGCTGCTGGTGCACAAAGGGTCAGTTCCCCATTGAAGGACCAAATGTGTTGTTTGGTTTATAGAAAGCCCCTGCAGGGATGGCCAGGAGGGATTTCCTCCCATCCATACCCTTGTTTTAGGGTGGAGGTTTCGGTGTGGCTGTGCTGGAGGAGGTAGCAGCCTTTTGCTGCGGTCAGCACATCCCTCCTGTGTTGCCCACAGACCCAGGGATGTTAGGCTGCGATGCCGCTCAAAGCTCCCTCAGTGGTGTAAGGACCCCATTTTTGGCCGTGGCTCTGGCAAGTGGCAGCACAGGGGGAGCGGGCTGGGCAAACAGACCCCTTTCACAGCCCCGAGACACAGAGCACATCAATTGCCAGCAGCCTTCCCTGCTGTGCCATGGGCTCCTGGTGTCTCTGCTGGCATGGGCAGAAGGACAGAACAGGAGCAGCACAGGGACATTTACCTCTGCTTTGCTGTGTGGAAGCCAAGGCACTGTCTGATGCTGAGCCGTGTTTGGAGTAGTCAAGAGGGACATAGCCATGAGCCACCTAGTGACCGTCCCAACCCTCAGCCCGTGTCCCTGTGCAAAGTGGGGCTGTAGGAACAGCCTGGGAGGAACTGAGCCCTGCTTTGTGCTGTAGGTTCTCAGCGCTGCACCATGCGGCCTTGGGTGGCAGCCTGGACCTCATCTCACTGCTGCTGGAGGCACAGGCCACTGTGGACATCAAGGACAGCAACGGTAAGGGGTGACCTCACGCCTTGGCCCTACGGCAGCCAGCCCAGCCCTCTGAGCCATACCAGACCCTGAGCTGCCCTCTGCCTTGCTGAGCCTCGTTTGCCCCCAGGGATGCGCCCCCTGCACTATGCGGCGTGGCAGGGGCGCGTGGAGCCGGTGCGGGTGCTGCTGCGTGCTGCTGCCTCCGTCAACATGGCCTCACTGGACGGGCAGATCCCACTGCACCTTTCAGCGCAGTACGGCCACTACGAGGTGGTAAGTGGGTGTTGGGGCCAGCAACGGCCACGTGCCTCACCTGGGTCTGTCCCTGCGGGTGGGGGTGATGCAGCAGCAGGGCGATGCTGAGCCCCCACGTTGCTCCCCTGTAGTCGGAGATGCTTCTGCAGCACCAGTCCAACCCCTGCCTCATCAACAAGGCGAAGAAAACCCCCCTGGACCTGGCCTGCGAGTTCGGGCGGCTGAAGGTGAGCACTCTGCCATGAACTCCACAGTCTGGCAGGCAGCACCCACCTCTTCTTGCGGCTGGGCAAAACCAGGTCCTGAAGCCCCAAGCTGCGGGTTTTGCTCCCAGCCTCACAGCACGGCAGCAGCAGGCTGACAGAGAACCTGGGTGTCCTTGCTTCTGAGTGCCCACAACTTCCCCCCACCTGTCCTGGCTTTGCTCCCGTTTAAGGACAAGCTGAGCCTGCTAATCCCCACCAGCCTGGAGTGCCCAGCTCCGTTCAGCTGCTCAAAAGTCCCAGCGCAGCTTGTGTGGACGGAGCCTCCCTATGCCTCAGGAGACCCCAGCTGAGCCAGCGTGATGGGGTTGGGCTGGCGTGTGGCCAGCCAGACTGTCCCATGACCCACCAGGGTGGGGTGCACGGGGACATTTCCATTTTTGGAGTATCTATAATATCTGCAGCTATAAACAGGGCAGCAAAAATAACTCCTCTGTCCTTTTGGGTTGCCTTGAGATGCTGAGAGTCACTCCAGGCTTGGGGAGATGAGCTTTTTAGGGCTTGGTCTGAAAAGCGTGATTATGGGAAGACTATTTCTGGCTGTGGTGACCTGGTGACCTTCTACAGCCCCTCATGATAGAGTGGTCCCAGCCAAGCTCTGTCCAGGCATGGCCAAGCCCTAAGGCTACGGGATGGATGGAAGTGATGGGATAAGGAGCACAGAGCCTGCCCTGAAGACAGCAAGTGCAAGTGCCTTGTGACCGGGTCACCTGCACCCCACTGCTCACCCTGTGCCTATGCAGGTGGCCCAGCTGCTGCTGAACAGCCATCTGTGTGTTGCCCTCCTGGAGGGACAGTCCAAAGACGCGACCGATCCCAACTACACCACCCCACTGCACCTAGCAGCCAAGAATGGGCACAAGGAGATCATCAGGTAACCCCCTCAGAGCCCCGGCACTGCCCCATGCCAAAAACCATCACGACTTCAGTCTTGCATCCTCCTAAACTCACGTCCCTATTACAGGCGTTGGTATCTCATTCCCAAAGCCTCAGCAGTGCAGAGGGTTGTCCCCTTCCCATTGCGAAGTAGCCGTTCCCCTGGCCCCTGTGTCCATGTCCTCCTCTTCATACCTTTCCCTCCTCGCTACCAGGCAGCTGCTGAAGGCTGGAATTGAGATCAATAAGCAGACGAAGACAGGCACAGCCCTGCATGAGGCCGCGCTCTATGGCAAAACAGAGGTGGTGCGGTTGCTGCTGGAGGTGAGCACAGTGGGGACAGGACTGCACTAGGGGACAAACCCGAGGCTTGACTGCCTCCTCCCTCTCATCCCTTCCCTCTCCCCCATGCCCTGCCAGGTGGCTGCTGCTGTTGCAGACCCTGGCACTAATTGCGTCCCTCCTTGGGCAGGGTGGTGTTGATGTGAACATCAGGAACACCTACAACCAGACAGCACTGGACATTGTCAACCAGTTTACCACCTCACATGCCAGCAAAGATATCAAGCAGCTGCTGAGAGGTGAGATGGGACTTGCTTGCAGCCAGGCCCTGCCCGGCAATGGGAGGAGCCTTTTCCTAATGGAACTTGCCTGATCATCCCACAATCCCAGCAGTCTTAAACCAGCCTGGGTGCAAATGTCAGTAGCTCAGTCCCATCACATGCGCTCCCATTCTCCTTGTGGTTGATCCCCAATGATTAAGTCCTACCTGCAGTATTGATGTTCTCTCTTCTCTTCACCTTTTTTTTCTCCTCCTGCATTTGCCAAACAACTCCCTTGCCCTGCTGTGCTCGGATACCTTCCTTCTTTCCTCCATCCCTTGTGTTCAGAGGCATCAGGAATCCTGAAGGTCCGAGCTTTGAAGGATTTTTGGAACCTCCACGACCCAACTGCTCTCAATGTCCGGGCAGGAGACGTCATTACAGTGAGTCTGTTCCTTACTCCCTGTTCTCCATCTCCACCACTGCCCATAGTACCAGCCCCGTCCTCCTCTCCCTACGGCAGGTCCTGGAGCAGCATCCGGATGGGCGATGGAAGGGGCACATCCATGACATTCAGAAAGGCACCGATCGCGTTGGGTACTTCCCCCCCTCCATTGCCGAAGTCATCAGCAAGCGAACAGGTCAGTGACCATCCTGGGTGTGTTATCTCCCGTGTGAAACCATCTCAGCCTTTCCAGCACCTCCCATAGACAGGTCCCTGCAGCCCTGGCTAGCTAGGTGGCAGGGAAAGAAAGGATTCTGGTGGACACAGGAGGTTGTGTGACTGGTGGGGTGGAGATTTGGGGTTTGAGACTCAGATGTGCCCCCTTGCTGTCTCCCACACAAACTCTGACCGTGCATGTTTTGTCTTTGAATGCAGGCATGATCCTCCCCCGCATGGCGCCCACGCAGCAGCACCAGGGCACCCCTGGGGCCCTCTCGGCACCCCCCAGTGGGCTGCAGCACCTCCCTGACGAGTGTCCGCAGCAGGCAGTCCCAAGCATCCCAGCACCCTGTGGCCACCTCACCCTATCCTGGACGGCCCCAGGCCCTGACAGCTCAGGTCAGGGGTGCAGCTGGGGAGGGAGAAGGACTGGGGACCTTCCCCTGCCCCCCCAGCCCTGCCTGCTCGGGGGACTTGGGGGTAGTCTCTCCTTCCACATCCTGACAGGGAAGCAGCTAGGCCGGAGGGAACAACTGAAGAGAAAGGGACTTTAGGCGAGCCCATAGAGCAGCCCCTTCCCTCCCAGTGTCTTCAGCCAGACCGAGTTTCCAAGTCCCTTTTGTGTGTCCCGTGCAGGCCCAGGGCACCCTATCTGTGCTGTGTGAGCCAGGAGAGACTGATGCATGATGTGTGGCTGGAGGGACCGTGTGGGAGGCTGGGTTTTGCTGCTGTCATTGTGCTGTCACATGGGAACCTATGTGCCCCAGTCCCAGGGCACTGCTGACAACCTCCCCTCCTATCCTGAGCAGCAGGAGACAGGAACAGCGTGGGCAGTGAGGGCAGCATTGGCAGCATCCGCAGTGCCGGCAGCGGACAGAGCACCGAGGGCACCAATGGGCAGAACACCAGCATCCTCATTGAGAACACCAGGGTAGGTGCCAGCTCCTGCTGTCCCCATGCTGTTCCCCGAGGTTACCCCAGGCTGAATCAGGATGACTGTGGAGCCCAGCACTTCCCTTGTAAACCCCTGCACCCCCTGGCAAAGCAGAGGCTGAAGAAGCTGAGCATCCTTTACCAAATTGTATTTGCTGCTGTGGGGAAACTCCTGTGAGGCTGGAGCTCCCAGGGACAAGGCCCTTCTGGAGGAAAGTCTTTCCTCCACTCACTCTTCCTCTCCCTCAGCCGCTGCTCTCCACCGGTGATGACCTCCAGCATCAGCTTTTGGGATCAGAGCCAGGCAATGAGCAGCTGACTTCCACGACAGGTGAGGGATGTCTCAACACCATGGGGCCTTGGGGACAGCTGTGCCCTGTCCCTGGGGCTGTGTGCTGCCTAAGTCCCCCTGTAACGCTCTCCTCTCCCCTGTCCTCTTTGCCAGGGCCCCCAGGCCACCAGACCCCCAGCAGCTGCACCCCTGGAGACAGGGTCTTCTCCCACCAGTTCTTGCGACCTGAGCAGCTCATTGAGGGGAAGGTAATTGGGCCAGTCAGCATCTGGCTTGCAGGGCGGGAGGGCCATGTCTGGGGCTCTCTGTGCAGCTCCTGCTGCACTGAGGAGATGGGAGTGAGTTTTGGAGGTGCTGGGGACAAGTGGGTCTTGCTCAAGGAGGTCCTGTTGTTGTGCCCCAAGCAACCCCTGCAGCCAGTGTCACAGGCTTCTCTTTGCCTTGTCCTCTCCCCAGGATGCTGAAGCCATTTACAACTGGCTGAGCGAGTTCCAGTTGGAGTCATACACTGTCAACTTCCTCAACGCTGGCTACGATGTCCCTACCATCAGTCGCATGACCCCAGAGGTAAGGCAAGTCCTTCCCTGCGGGCAAGCACCCCCTGCCCTGCTGGCTGTAGTTGCTCACTGCTCCATGCCCTCCATGCTGCTGCTAACCATAGCCCCACTCTGCTTGTGTTAGGACCTGACAGCCATCGGTGTGACCAAACCAGGCCACAGGAAGAAGATCTCCACTGAGATTGGGCAGCTTAGCATCGCCGAGTGGCTGCCCAGCTATATCCCGGTGAGTCCCTGGCACCAGGGCTTTGGTCTTCTTTTCTCTGAGCTCCCTTTCCCCGGGAGAGGATAAGAGAGCTGTAAGAAAATGAATGCTGAAGCTGCCTGCATTAATGCAGCCAGAGAGAGATCCCAAAGAAGCAGCTTGCCGGACAGGAGCAGGGAGGAGATGGGTGAAGGCACTGCCCGTCCCTTGAGGCTCATGGCAGCATCTCCATGCTCTTCACAGGCTGACCTGATGGATTGGCTCAGCGCCATTGGCTTGCCGCAGTACCACAAAAAATTGGTAAACAATGGCTACGACTCCATCACCATTGTCACGGACCTGACATGGGAGGATCTGCAAGAGATTGGCATCAACAAGCTGGGTGAGTCCTTGCTGCAGTGTTGGGGTAGCCCAGGGCAGCTGTCTCCTGGCCAGGTCCCCATGTCCTAACCTCGTATGGGCTGGGCAGTGCAGGCACGTCCTGCGCACCTGGAAAGGGCAGTTCCTGGCCATCCCCAAGGACTACCCTGGGCAGACCGGAGTCAGGCTGTGCTGGTTGGACGTTGGCGTTGATTTATCTCCTCCCGTAAGCAGGGTCTGGATAACCTGAAGGCCTTTGCCCTGGTTGGTGGTGTGACCTTGGCTGTTCTCAGTCAAAAACCAAAGGCCGTGGAGGGAAGGAGCCAACCTAATGTCCCTTTCCTGTTGAAACTCTTCCCCCCAGGCCACCAGAAGAAGATCATGCTGGCTGTAAAGAAGCTCAGAGACCTCCGCAAAAGCCTCAACCAAGCAGAAGTGACGCTGACAAGACACAAAGTCCCCGGTGCCCTGGACATTGTCACTATTGAGTCACTGGAGAATGGGGAGTGCCAGTCCCCAAACACACCCAAAATGACAACGTTTCAGGACAGCGAGCTCAGCTATGAGCTCCAGACAGCCATGTCCAACAGCTGCCACGAGACGCTCAGCATCAAGAACAGCCAGGGAATGTCACGGAGCCAGGAGAGCATCGGAGTGCGGTCCCGGGGCTCAGGGCACTCACAGGACAACATACTGTCCCAGCACCTCTCCAGCCCCTCGCAGGAGAGCCTGGGCAGCGGGGAGAGCAGCAGCAGCAGCAGCGGGCAGTCCTGCGTGCCACCCCACAGCAAGGAGAGCCTGGCCAGCCTGGGAGGAGAGAGACAGCCCAGCCCCGAGCCCTGTGGGAAGCTCACCTCCCCCGAGGGGCTGAACGGCTTCACGGATGGCAGTGGGGGCAGCCCTCTCAAGGAGAGGAACCTGCCTGAAGGCATTGATCAGTATGCCCGGCTGACGGCTCAGAAAGGTGCTGGCCCTGTTGGGACACTGGTGGTCACCCCCAGTACCCCTCCCCAGACTCCCAGCAAGGCAACGGCTCCATACGTCTTCATGTACCCACATCTCTCCTTGAAATCCCCAAGAGCCCCATCCAGCCAGGGAGCAGAGCAGCCCAAGACCGTGGCACACTCCTTCCCATCCTTCTCCTCTGGGCAGAAGAGCAGCCTGCAAACATCAGCACCAAAAGCTTTCTCATACCCGCACAACCAGTGCAGCCCCACTGAGCTGCTCAAGGCTGCTGTGGTCCCAAGTGCCTGGCAGACAGGGGAACAGCACAAGGGGGGCGAAAGCTCCAAGTACAAGAAGCGGTCGCACAGCCTGAACCGCTACGCACTGTCAGATGGAGAGCACGAGGAGGAGGAGGGGGTGCCCACCAGCACGCTGGGCTCCTATGCCACCCTGACGCGGCGGCCGGGCCGCAGCCAGATGCCACGGGCCTGCCTGCAGACTGAGGCCAAGGTGACCCGCAGCCAGTCCTTTGCTATCCGGGCCAAACGCAAGGGCCCCCCACCGCCACCTCCCAAGCGTCTCAGTTCTGTCTCCAGCACTCCCACCACCGAGGGGGACAGTGAGCAGCCCCCCGGCCCCGAGCAGCAGCCTTCTGTACCCCAGGACGTAGCTGACAAGGCTGCTAGCCCTGGTGACAGCGGCTGCAGCAGGACAGTGAGGAGCCTGGTGGCCACACTGGAGGAAACACCGGGGCTGAATCCACCCAAACCTCTGCTGGCCCCGAAACCGCTGCACGTGGCTCAGGACCTCCTCTCCAGAGCCACTGCAGATGATCAGTCCCACGATGGTTGTGATCCTGGCAGTGCTGCGCTCTCTGACGCTGGCAGGGACCCCTTTGATAGCAGCAAGCTGCGGAGACGGACACTGAGTGAGCCCAGTACTCCCATGACAGAGGCTGTGCAGGGCAGGCAGGAGGATGCCTGCTCAGACACAGAGGAAGAGGCCAAGCCAGAGGTCTCCTCATCCTCCCAGAACAGTTCCAGTGAGTGCATCCCCTTTGCAGAAGAAGGCAACTTAACCATCAAACAGCGGCCGAAGCCTGCCGGGCACCCCAAGGCTGACACTGCGGTGCAGGACACGGAGCCCAGCTCCCAGCCTGCAGAGCCTCTGTGCTCTGATGGGAAGGAGCCGGCTGTGTCCACTGCCACCAGGGAGCTGCCTGTGCTGGAGTTCAACCTCACCGAGTCAGACACGGTGAAGCGCAGGCCCCGCTTCAAGGAGCGGGAGCCGCTGCAGGCGGTGCTGAAGGCGTTTGGCGTGGCAGGGCAGGCTGAGGTGGGGGCCAGCCCTGCACCCCAGTATGCTCAGGCCCAGGCCGTAAGCATCGTTGGCCCCACCACACAGGGGCCGGCACCGCAGGTTGGGCTGGCTGGAGACGCCTTTGATGATGACAGTGTAGAGTTCAGGATTGCTGAGATAGAAAAGAGCATCTTGTCACTGGAGAAGGGGATTAAGAAGGCACCGTGCCCCGCCAAAGCCCCCAGCCCCACGGAACTGCTCGGCACTGCCGTGGTGAGGATGCCTGCTCCAGGTATGGGCATTTGTGGGGAGGTCTCTAGGGTTGCCTAGGGTGGGGCCTGAGGCTCCCGCCTTCCACAGCCGGCTCCATGCGGCATTCCCGAGCAGCCAGGTGAGGGGGACCTGTGCCACCGTGTGCCACGAGGCTTTTTCCCTTGCAGACATCCCTGCCAAGCACACTTCCGTGGCGTCCACCAAGCTGGTGTTCTCTGGGCCCAAGACCATCTACCAGCAGGTCCTGCAGCCCTCCCGCCATACTGTCGCTCCCTGGGCAGCCACTGAGGCGGTGCCGGATGTGATCGGGTCCCTGGCTGGCCCCAGCCTGCTGACACCGGAGGCAAGCAGCAAGGTGTTTGCAAAGCCCTTGGCCGGTGCTCCAGGGGCTGCCCTGGTCCAGCGGCGGCTGGAGCACACTGGCATCACCACATTGCAGGCAACCGAGAAGAAGGTCTCGGTGGAGGAGGCGCAGAGGTGAGGTGGCTTTGGGGGAGTGGAAAACACTGGGGCAAGACTCCTCGGGATGGAACTTGGGAGCCCTCAGTGAGTGCAGGCAGAGGGCTGGGGGCCTCCAGCCCTGCAGGCAGCAGCTGGTGCCCTGGCAGCCCCAGGGCTGTGCGCAGGGTGCGGCCACCTGCACGCAGGCAGCATGTGCCCGTGACGTGCAGGATCGTGCACGCCGAGGTCCGGATGTGCCCGGGAGGATCCAGCACGTCCTGGCTGCCTCTGCCCCGTTTGCACCTCGAGCCTTCGGGCTGTGTTCTAACCACCTCTCCCTTCCCTCCCCAGCACCCCCAGGGCCGTGCAATCGGCCAAGAACATCCTGGAGGACATCAGCAATATGTTCGATGATCTGGCCGACCAGCTGGACGCGATGCTGGACTGAGGCTCGTTCCCTCTTTCCCTTTCCCACCTCTGGCCACTCTGTCAGTGTGATGGGGGAAGAGCAGATCAGCACCAAGCGGTGCCCTCTGGTCCCTCCAGCCGCCCCCTCCCCGCACTTTGCACTGCAGTTGGGGGTGTGGGTGGCCCTCCTCACCCCTCATATCACTGAGAGCCGCCGGGCCTCACGTCGCCACTGCCGCACAACGCGGGCTGCTTTCCGAGGGAGCTGGGCGTTTTGCTTTGGCCTAGCAGAAGGAGCGGAGCCCGGGGGACCGCACGTGTGCTCCTGGTGGCCATGGAGGAGCCCTCGCACAGAGCTGAGGAGCCTCCACAAGGGACCTTTCTCATTCCTCACGGCACCGAGTCCTGCTTCTTATTGCCAACAACGTGTCAAAAGAAAGACCTTCCTGGGCAGCTGCCATGGCGCTGGCTACCACGCAGATCCCAGCCCCCACGGGGCCTGACAGCAGCTAAAAGGAGACAGGGCTTGTCCTCATTTGGCAGCTCGTGGAGTGAGAAGGAACCTTCCTGCTTTATTTGTTGCTTTTCCCAACGCATCAGCGTCGGGCAGCATGGAATGCGAGCAGATTGAAAGCCCCAGTGGGACCCACACCTCCCGGGATGGGGCTGGCACCGCCCACAGAGCTGCGGGATGTGGGGGCCGCCCTCCTGCACCCGCAGTCATGAGGGTGGTGGCACTGAATGCCACACACGGACGCATTTATGCCGGTCTAGAGCAGTGTGCTCCATGGAGGCTGTCCTTTGCTGACACTGTGCCTACCCAAAATGCAGCCCCGGTGCCTGCAGGGATGAAGTAGTGGAACGGTTTAGTGGTGGCTTTTGGTTGTTTTCTTGATCCTCATTTCTTTCTTTTTGGGTGTGGTCCCTCTTCCCATTCCCTCTTCCCTATTCACACTCTCCCTGCAGGGAGGCGGTGGCACAAACTGTGAACGCTGTTACGCAGCAGTAGCGGCGTTTGGGACCAGGCTTCCATGCAGCGCTAAAACCCGGTGGGACAGGTGATCCCACACACGTGGGGTGATCTCAGCGGCAGCTACTGTGCGCACACACTGGATGCGGTTACAGCCCTGTGGCTGCGGCAGAGGAACAGCAATGATAGCTCATTGCATCCAAGCAGTAGGAGCAGCTGCACAGCTTGAAGACAGATTTCTCTTGCAGGATCTGTTTAGTAGTGCATGTCTAAATATGACCAAGAGCCCTGAACTTGGCTTGCACTCAGCATGCCAAGCAAATGAAAGCACCAGAGCTCCAGAAGGGAACCTAAGATTGTATTGAAGTGCCATTTGTTAGAAAAATTCCAAACAAAGGGAAAACAAAAAAAAATCCATTTCCTACCCCTTTTAGAAATTGTCCCGCACAAAACCAAACTGGAAAGGGAGAAGGCGGCCAAAGAGGCCGTTTTTCCAGTCCTTTGAGGAAGGCGAGACTGAAGGAGCTCTTTCACAGCCCCTTGCCCTGCACGGAGTAGAGCCTGCCCACATGGCTCCCGTGGGCCTTCCCCCACGCGGCCACGGTACCGTGGCCTGGCAGAAGGTGCCGCCTCAGCTCCTGGGCTGGGAAGCAAAGATGGAAAATTCCCCAAGAAAGAACTGGCTGGGACCTGAGGTCAGTTTGAGGTGGTTAAGAGACCTTAGTCCTGGCTAGTTGGTTGTTCTGTTCTATACATCACGTTGCGTGTATTTAAATGGCCACGTCTGACAGGCAAGTGCTACATCGTGGACATGATGCTTTTAAAATAGCTCCAGCCAGTGGCACTTTATCAAAAGGTTTGCACAAACCTTTAAAAACTGTTTTTTATTCTCACGAGTCAATCTGGGACAAATCCAGTTGGTTTGGTTTTTTTTGGGGGGGGGTTGTTTTCTTTTTTTCTGACATTGATAAACTGTAATTTTTTTTTTAAGGCCAATGTATATATTTTAAATGTGATTTATTATATATATTTACTAGCCAGAACCACAAGTCTCGTACTCTGGGGTCAGGGACAAGAGGACACTGGTGCGCAGCTGTCACTGTCTGAGCCACCTGAGGGCAGCATCACGCCGCTCTCATTGTCAATAAGGGAATTAAACATTTGATTTTTGCAGAAGAATGCCTATTTTTTAAGCTCTAGATCTCTATTTTGAAGCTACTGTATGGTGCGTAAGTTATGTACACTGCAGCTGGGACTGACCCTGCCTGCACCTGCTCCGTGCAGCAAGACAGGCAAAAAAAAATCGCCCATGTAATTACTGGACTGACAACAGATTTCAAACCATCTGCTCTGTTTGTGTTGGTAATGTGTTTTGTTTTCCACTAACATCCATCAAAACTAAATTCTATTAAACGGTGGGGCCTATTTTACCCTTTTTATAGTTCTGCCTCGTTGTCTCCTTCATGTCAAATCATACGAGCTCATCTCCTGCTCCGTTTGAAGTCCATGGAGGAGCAGATCCTGCTCCCCTGCATGCTTAAGACCTGGGTTTACTTCAGATGATCCCTCTGATACAAGATCTGCTGTCGCCTCTAGCAACGTTAATGTTCAGTCTGAGCATTGTGACTGTGACAGCAATGTGCAATGAGCACAGTGGGGATGAGCGCCGCCTTCCAGTCCCTCTGCCCAACATCGGGTCCTTTGCTCAGAACAAGCAGCCCAGGCCTCATCTCATCACAGCGTATTTCTCCAGAGCTCCCTGTGCCTGCTCCTCATCCCCAACCTCTCATCCTGAGCTTCAGGCTGCACCGCCTGCTGCATTCAAAGCAGTCAGCAAAGACCATGCAGCAAGCACATGCCTGGCATCCAGGAGACCAATTGGTAAGGGAAAAGTTACTGTGTGGGAGAGCCACGCAGCGTTGGGCACATTTGCCCAAGGCTCGGCAAAAACTGGGAGAAAGTGTCACGGTCGGATTCTGGGAGTACCAAGCCTTCAAGCTGCGTTCCTGCAACAGAGAACTGTGACCCTACGGCATGACCAATCGCACAGACTGGTAGCTCCTCGCTTTGCAGGGTGCGGACTCCCTCCTGCACTCACTGGGTGTGTTAGCCAAGACAGTCAATTTTTGCTGTTCATGGACTGGATGCATGTGTTAGGGTTTGTTTCTTTTTTTAATACAAGTTTTAATACAAATCAAATATTTTTACATACATCGCCAAAAAATTTAATATAAAATATACACCATTTAAAAACATCTTGATGTAGGAAACTTCTTCCTGAAGCCATTCGCCCTGGTCCTCAGGTGTCTCAATGGCAGAGGGAGGGGTGGCAATGTCAGACCATCCCAAAGGCTTCCTTACTATGCCTTGGCTCTGCCCAAGTCTAACACAGGAAGAAGGATGCAGGACAATAACTTTTGTGATCACCCAGAGAAGGAAACCTTGGAGGCGCCTCCTCTAGCAGAAGGTGTGGACAGCAGGAAGTCCTGGTAGCTGCTGCCCTTTATCGCCCACAAGTTCAGTGGCACGGAGCAAGAGCTAAGGCCTGGGTTGCAGGCTGCCCTGCAGGCATAGCATAGAGGAGCTTGGTGCTGCCCCTGCCTGCAGCTCAGCTTGGCCATGGAGAAGACGGTGCCTCACTTGCCAGCCAGCCCTGGCATCAGAAAGACAAGCTGACTTCTCAGTTGCCAGCGATAACAGATCTAGAGCTTGCATTTAGTCAGCTGAGATTGAAAGAAGGAGCTCATTTTCTCTGAGCCAGGCAGCCCCGCAGACTAGAAGGGAGAGAAGGAAGAGCTCAGCTCAGGTCAGCTCAGCTGGCGCAGGTGAGCAGGGCTGACCTAGTTTTGCTGCATTGCAGGTGAGCAGCCCTGCCTTTCCCCACTGAGCTACTAGCTCCCTATTCCAAGCAACCCTGCCAGCAGCACAGAGCCTGAGCAGCCTCCCTCCAGCTGTAGAACAGGGTCCAGGCCTCCTGACACCCGCACTGGGCCTCCAGCAGCCTCACTCTGTCCCCAGAGCTTGCAGGTTGGCTGTACGAGCCAGACCCATAACAAGAAGGGTATTGCTTAAGGACAAGCACTGTGCATGCTGTTTTTGTTGAAATGTAAGGAAGACAAGGTGGAGTAGCAGGTAGGGCTGGGGATCCCAGCCAGCTCCCTGCCTGCCAGGGAAGGACCAGCAGCCTTTTGTTAGCCTAGGACACCAAAGAAAAACAGCAGCTGTGCACTGTAGTGTTAACATTGGAAGCAAAAACAGTGCCAGGATTTGTCAGGTTTAACCAGTTTTTAGAACTAGGAAGAGAGTCAACATCTCCATGAGCTGCAAATATTTTGGTAGGCAAGCCTACGTGCTCCTGCGTAGCTCCCAACTGTAAGCCCACAACAGCACCACTGTTCCCCGTACAGCTGGGGTATGTTCAGAGCTCAGAAGCGTGTGTGCAGCATTGGGGGCACATCATGGTCTGCAGTAGCCATCAGTGGAATGTCTCCCCCAGCCAAACAAAGAAGAGAACTCCAGAAAAATGGGTACAGCTGTGTGGGGAGAAGCATGGAGGGGAGAGACTTCCAAGCACTAGTCCAGAAAGGCATGATGGGGGCAGGGGGGAGAGGGTGTCACTGTGCCTTGGATGCAGCACAGTTCCAGGCTGGAAAAGGAGCTGCCCACCAGCTCCATATTAGTCACAACTGTAAGATACAGATGGAAAGACACCTTCCTTGCTCTTTGGCAGGGCTAGGGAGGTCTCAGGTTTTATCTCTAGCTGCAAATATTGCTGTGGCTCTCTCAAGCAGGCATTTTACTGAAGCAGAATGGCAATTCAAATCACAAAAATGAGGACAGTTATAAACCTACTTCTTTGAGGGCTATTAAAGCAGACAAGAGCTGGTTCAATTGGGCTGGAGGAAGCTGGGCTGTGCAAGTAGGCAGAGCTGTCCTCCTAACTCACTGTGCTCCGCAGAAGTAGGGTTAAACTCAGACAGCTTTTCTTAAAGCCCTGTCCCATTCATCTCTTGAAGCACTCAACAGTTGGCATGCAGCTTCAACAACAATGCCAGAACAGAGGCCTGGCACAGCCTGGCCATGACAGACAGGGGGCTTTCCTAGCATGGTGCCAGAGCTCCTTCCCAGTATCCCTTTGTGCCAGGTGAGGGCTGGAGGTCACATTCCCACAACACTCCCAAGAGCAGCAGGAGAGATGGCTGAGGAAGGTAGCTGAGGGCATGCACAGGCATGCACACATGCATCATCCAGGAAAGGAGGCAGAGGAAAAAAAAATGGGTTTCAACAGAAATCTCTTGCCTTAGAAGCCCTGTATCTCTCCTTCTGGCCCTAGATTATCCTACCAGGTAAAAATAAACATTTGCTAACCCAGAAGGAAGGAGTCAGTTGATTTCAGCATCACCATCATACTAACAAAAAACCTCTAGTAATAAATAAATAAAGGAAGAGCAGCCTGAACAGCCACCAGAGCTTGCAGGCTCCCTTGAGAGCATCCTGGCAGGCCAGAGAGGGGCTGCATACCTACTGGGGGATCCCGACAGCAGAGCCCTGCCTGAGCCTCCCCCAGAAGGTGCTGATGCAGTTTTGCAAAGAGGCCGTCAGGTTTGTATGTGTGAAAGGAAACTTCCTGAGCCTGTGTGCAGCTGCTCTCCCCTTGCAGGATGCTGCTGTGTGACCCTGGCCCCAGGGAATTCAAGTTGAGAGGGTTTAAAATGGAGAATTCATCCCCAGCTTTGTTTCAAACTGCAACTTCTGCCTCTTTTGGTAACGGACCCGGACCCTGGAGGAGACAGGAGAAAGAGCAGAGTCAGCACACAAAGGGGCAAAAGGCAGAGCTGCCCCACTGCAGTTCCTGAGCTGCACAGCCATGAGAAGCAGGGGAGCCCCCTGGCCAGGGCCCTCCAGTACTGAGAGAAGAGTCAAATCTAGAGAGCAATCCATGGTCTCACCCTATCCAGCCAAGTCCTGTCTCCAAGGCCACTAGACAAAGCACAGAAAGGTCCAGAAACCCCTCCCACAAAGGCAAATGGAAGCTCTACCTCCATCAGCATTCCCTGCGATCCCCACTGCTTTTCCCTGCCAACTCCCTTTCTTGAATCAATGCTCATTAGTGTTAACTCCCAGCTCCAGCTGCTCCCTGTACTAGGAAGAACTTTGCCTGCCAATTCTTGGTTTCAGCTACTTCCCATGGAAATGAGTCCCACAAACCAGGCACTGTGTGAAGACATGTTTCCTCTACTGTGATTCAGTGCTTCCCTGTCCCTCCTGGGACAAGATATAGAGAACAGCCCTCTCCAAGCCACACTTGGCATTTCACAGACCTTGACTGTCTCCCTCTCACTGGTGGAGGATAAAGAATTTTGGTCTCCCTTCCTGCTCCAAGTCACTGTCCCTGCCCTCTTTTGACCCTCTTTCCTCCTCTGTACTTCCTCCTTGAGAGGTGGAACATGAGCTCACACACAATAGCCAGGTGATTTACACAATGCAATCATCTTTTCCTTTTTATTCCCCACCTGTTCTCTGTGTATTATTTCTCTGCAGCTGAAGACTAAGCTGAAGTAAGGATCCAACCCTTTGTCTGCATCTTCCCTACTACCCCCATACCTGATTTCATGCAGCTTGACAATCTCATTGATGATAACCACCAGGATCAAGGAAAGAAAACCCAGGAGCCAAGAGACTGGAGAGATGGAAATGTACTTAAAAGTCAACGGAGAACTGAGGTTTTCCCAGAGCTTCAGGTCCAGCACCGTCTGTGCTACCTGCCCCAGTAATCTAAGATCATAAACAGACACAGCAAGTTCTCAGCAGAGCTAACACACTTTCCAGGATCTGCGCATCAGGATTCAGGCCCAGATGAACTATCTCCAGATTCACAACAGGGATGCTTCACCTTACGTGAAGTTCAGCAATGCAGAACCATTGCCGCATGCTACTATTTTTCTCAGTGCCAGCAAACTGGTGCTGGAGAAGGTCTAGAACCCTCCTCCCCTCAGCACTCTGGAATCCCTCATCGGGGCCTGGGGATACTCACACAATAGCCACAGTGACTGTCCACCACCAGTTGGAGAGGGGGCTCTTCTTCCACAAGGGCTTAGTGCGATGGACATGGGTGATAGATATGAAAACTACAGGGACAGATAAAACAGATTGTTATTTATACTCACACACGTTTTACAATACACATCAACAGCTCTTGTTCCAAAGGGATACAAAGTTTATGTTCTTGAAACCAAGCTCTCATTCAAGGTCCTTGCAGGCCAGGCTCCCCACAGAAAATCCAAGTCCCTGAATAAGCAAAGGGGGGCACAGGAACAATACCGCATGGCATTACTCACTAAAGGGACGCCAAGGCTGGTTCTCAACCTGGTGTGCTTAAGTAAGGCACACTTCACCGAAGGCACCTTCCACCAAAATTGACCTGTCTCTCAAATCAGAAACATTTATGTTGATCTGGTCCCCCTGCACATCTCAACATGAACTGTTCTGCTAAGCACCAACACACAACACGATGTGGTGGAAAGGGAGCAGAGGCTTTTTATGATCACAGGAAAGCAGCTGGAGCTACTCTGACAGGCAACCATGCACAGGTGATAAAGGTCAGCCAGGGTCTGGCTCCCCTTAGCCTGCAGGGCTGTCACAGCCACACCACTGGTGACTGGGAGAAGGAACAGGGGTTCTTTATAAGATGTTGGCAGGAACAGAGGGACTTGTATGGTAAGGCATATTTCTGAAGAGCTGCAGAACCCTGCTAGTTGGTTTACAAGAAAACAAAGATAAAGGACGCCTTTCTGATAGAAGAGAATCAGAGCTTCACCAAGCGGGTAAAAGGTAGAATCAATGCTGAAGGTGCTGGCTTCAATTAGTTAGGGTGATGTACAGTAATACAAGATGCTTTATGTTTTATGCAAGTTTTCTCTGAGCTGGGGAGGTGGGTGCTGAGAATAAGAACTCACCTGTGTGTAAAACAATCAGGCCAGCTGTGAGCTTCTGGGCTACAAGAAGAGCATTGGAAAAAGTCCCAAACCAGTCAGGAGCACCGTGAGCATTGCTAGTAAATGAGAGGACACAAGAAATAAGTTAACAGTAGGAACTTACTGTCTGACCCGCTTTCTCTAGGGCCATGTCTTGCTTTGATAGTTGGGAGAACTGGGTGTGAGATTGGAGTCAGCTTCTCACTAGAAAAATGGGCTGTCCTGATACCAGGTGACATTGACCAAGGCCAGGTTTTGCCCTGAAGATGCTATTGTCAAGGCTAGGAAGAACACTCAGCCCTCAGTAAAGGCATTACCACTGGTTCATGCAAGAGCTTGAAGCTTGCTAGAGAGGGATCACTTCTACCTGGGAATAGCAAGAGAGTGCAGAGTGCCAGACTTGGTTCCTTCACCTGTGCAGCATAATGGAGGGGCACGCTGTAAGATTGAGGCTGGTAGTATTCACTTCTTTGCAGGACTCGTGCAGTGTGAAACCAAAGCAGATGAGGCAGGAACAGATGGTCACGCTGAATTTCAGCAGGAAGCAGAACAGGAAGTAGTGCTGAGTCTATGGATTAAGGGAGAGGCAGGAGAGTGACGCAGGTATGTCACTGGCCCAAGCTCCCCGGTACGAACTATCAGAGGCTGCAGTACAGATGTTGGATGTTGCACTGTGAATCTGCTCTGTAGGCATACTGGTAATAAGAGATTCCCTTTGCATCCATGCCAGAGTTTTGGCAAGGATTGCTTATGCCACAGATCAGTTTACTGAGTTATTTGGGAAGGCCTATGTTAGCACAGGTTCTCAGCTATGCATCGACGTGGGGACAAAGAAAAGAAGGAAGGGGAACCATTCTTATACAATGGGCCACCTACCTTCTTAGGAATAGAAGTCAAGTTTTTTCCTGTTGCCATGGTCATGATGGAGCTGTGGGGAGGCTTGCCCAGGAGTGAAATGCTGGAGGAAGAGAGGTTAGTTTCTCATTAATAAGTTCAGGCACTAAATCTTCTACTTTGTGGACTAACATCTGTTGAAGTTCTCAAGCATGGCAGGTACAAACGGGGAGAGAAGCAACTCCCAGCTGTGTGACAGGGAAAACTGACTTGTGGTACCTCGGCCTTTGCCTGACACCCACCACAGCCCAGCCAGTGCAGCAGAATCAGAATTAGGAAATGATTCTCAGGTGGAAGCTCAAACTGTAAGATAAAAGAAGCTCTCAGGTGGCATGCAGAGCTTACTCAGCAGTACACAAATACTCCTATCTGTATTTCCCAGCACCTTGTCATAGCAGGCACTCAGACTAATCCTTGCAGCCTCCTTAGCATGCTGTGGGTGGTTGCTTCCTTTCCTCATAGACACAGTAGGTGGGGGCCTTGTCTGTGTGGTAGGTGGTTGAAAGCAGGACATTCCGCCCTGTCTGACAGACTCACCTGAGCAGTGGGTAGCAGAAACAAGAGAGCCACACAATGTCCGTAGTACTTAGGATGGGAGGCAGCTGTACCAGGCAGGACAGGAACTAGACAGGAACAGTACAGAGTGAAGAGTGTGAGCAGTGCTAGGACAGCCCCATTACCCGCGGGTGCCACCATCCTCCCACAAAACACTAGTACAAGCTGGTAACTAGTGGGCCGCTGCACAGCCCCTCCATACTTTTTAGGCTGCTAGGGCAGGTACTGCAGGGGATGCTTTTCTCCAAGATAAAACGAGTTGGAGAAACTTCTGTAGGAGGGTCAAGGAGAAGGGGCAATGTAGGCTGGGATCTTATGGTCTTTATTGTAACTTTTTCAAATGTACTGTATTAAACTGCCTGAAGGCTATCTGCCCACCTTGTAAGGCTGCCCTGCTGCAGCTACCCATTATCCTTGCTAGCACCCCTGTCCTGTGATCTAAATGCTGTCCCCAGTCAGGCCAGGATTCACCTGAATGACGACCAACGTCAACTGGCACTGCAGCAGGAAGAGGAAACACTTGCGGATCCCATATGTTGCATGCCGGGCCTGGAAGGAAGCACAAACCCTCAGAGCCCCCACTGTGATGGGAGCAGTTATCAGCCAACAGCAGGCAGGGGCAGATGATGTGGCCTGCAGGAGAGGAGAGGTGTCTTGCCTAGATGCAGAGGTTGTGATGGAAGGACAGAATTTAACCAAGGGGTAGGTTTGTTTAAACGTCCTGGATTTTCCGGGGTAATACCTCACTCTAGTATGCATCAGTTTCTAGCTAGGGAATCTCAACAAGTTTATAATTCATTCGGTTGAATTATTTTCACGTTGTGGCACCACAGAGCACCATTCCCAAGTCATCCTCTGTACTTTGGACCAGCAGGGTCAGACAGGAAGAATCTTTTTGTGCTTTCCTTTGTGCACAAAGGACTGGAGACCCAAGCAAAGCGAGTTGGCAGCTCACTGCAGGTAACTCAACAAGAATGCTCACATGGGCTCTTGGCTTTGCTCCTCATGAGCTGCAGGCAGAAAGGGGCAGGCCAAAGATAGAGAAAACTAGAAAGAGGATATGTCTGACTCACCTGCTCTATAAGCCTTATAATGCTGGTACTCTCTTCTTGGCGGAAGGACATGGAACAAGGCAGGCTATTGAGTTGCCCTGAGAGCTGCAGTGGGGTGAGCTCATCAGAGGCATGAGTCATGGTGGTGCTGGTGGCATAGCCAAATGTCTCCCAGGAGCAGCGGGATGGGTAGAGAGGGTCCAGTGCTATACTGTATGGGCAACACAGGACCATTAGGGAAAGACTTCATCCCAGAGGAGAAACTGTTCTTCACTGCAGGCCAGCCTGTAAACTCGCGCTGTGCTGTGCCACCTCTGTCTGCCTTGCTGGTAGCGAAGTCCTTAGCTGAGATATGAATTTAGGATCAATCGTCCCAGACTTTCAGTTATTCCCAGAGAAATAATGAATATATTCTGATGCGTGGCTCAAGGTCAACAAACTGATCGATCCAGAGGGGCACTGCCACTATTTTGGGCAAACAGGAAGCTTTTGCATTTCCATGTGGTGAGCAATATTTTACCATGCAAGAGTAACAGCTTCATTTCAAAGACAGAGAAAATTCTGTATCAAGGAATCTAAGCAGTCACTCAACTCAAAAATAATGGGATCCCACCCAACACCATTCAAATGTCCCTTATGGTGATACACTCAGCTAACAATGACAGACAAAGCAATCCTCCTGACACAGTCCCCAGGTCTGGTGTGATCCATGGTTGGGCACTGCATAAACCCAAGGGAAAGGAGGACTCTGGATCCTGTCCTACCTGATATCACTTTGCAGGAAGAGGCAGCTGTTCCGTAGGTTAGCAGAGCTTCCCAGACAGCAAGTCACCTCCCCGTACTCCTGCATGATCTTAATCATCTCACACATGGCTGCAAGGGGGCAAAAGGAGAAAGTGCATTATCTCATTAAGCAAATAGGTTTCACACACCCTTTCTAGTCTGGATAGTGAGCAGACAGATCTTTTAAAATGACCCCTGCTGGTATTCCTCAGTCATGTGTAGTCAGATCCAAAGTCAAAGGGCACAATCAGATTGTTAATTAATTGCAGTTCAAGTGCCCTTTATATCTGCCTACTGAAGGAACTGAGCTGTGATTCACAATGCTGTGACCCAGAGATCTACACCTCTAGCATGTCTCTTTCTGGCCAGAGTTTTAGGTATACCCTAGATATGTAACGCAAATGGCTTTAGCATCAAACAGTCTTGCTAGAAAACAGCAAAAGCTAAATTTACTTTAATTCAAACCTGAAATACACAATTTCAAGTTCTGCTCAGCAGCAACTCACAGCCACTCCAAGTCTGAAGGAACAAAAAGATTATAACAAAGCATACTGCTTAGCCTTCCTCAGATCAAACCCCTGTAACTCCACTCCCAGCCCTACCTCTAAGCCCTCAATCTTTTTATTAACATCTTCTTAAGGACTCTAAATAAAGCTGCTTTTTGATCTGACTTTTCTTCTGTAGATCTATGCACAGTACTCTGTGGATATATGAGTTTTCTAGTATAGTCCAAGGGAAAAAGACACCCACTCTCTGCAGATGCCTATATAAACAACTCATCTAAATGTCTGGTGCACCCAGGTCTGCAGAACAGCAAGAGGTTAGATGAACTGGGGAACTGCCACCTCAGCCAGAGAAAGATCAAATTTACTGAGCACCTAAATAGACTGGTCTGTAAATGGTTCTCTTTGGCACTCATTTTATTAAACCATGCCTAGAAGTACATAAAAATGTCTAACCATCATGATGCTTAGGACTTATACTGTAGACTGGACAGGTATTTGCCAGCTGATCAATCAGACCCTTTAGATAAAATAGTGTTTCTGAGAAAAAGAAATTTTGTCCTTTTTCGTCTCTACAGTCAAAAACTGCAAAGCAGCAAAAAGTGCTAATGGGAACTGCCAGAGAAAAGTACTTCTGGGAAGTGATACCTGAATTACATAAGGAAGCAAAGGTTACAAGCAGAGATCATAGTCTCCTAGCACACTGATAACACTTAATAAAAAGCAGTAGCACTGTGGACGTTTACTTGAGTCTCTTTTTTTGCAAGCGAAGTGAATCTTAGCCTATTTCTTTAGCTAAGGAAAGTCGTATTATAACAAAGATCTGCCTCCCCACAGGTAGCAATAGAGGGTCATTGATATCAAAATGCCCTTTTGGATTTCTGCTCTATATTATTCACTAATGTTTACACCCAGGTGAGCCAGAGAATGTGGACAGGGAAAATACTTACGCTCAGTTCTAGGACAGACCCAGTCTCTGTGCTACTTACTCTCTGGGGTGCAGTCTGTGAAGAGGGGCACCAGCAAAGGCACATTGTCAATGTTTTGCAGGTGAGGTCTGACCTGGTGGATCCCCCGTGGGAGTTTGGCCTGAAAAAGACAGAGGAGACTAAGCAGGAGTGTGTGTATGAGGGCGGCAGACATTGAGGAATTGCCGAAATTAGAAGTATGATCCCAAAGATAAATGCAGACAGAAAGCTGGCTTTCCCAGGCCATCAGAAGTCGCCTTCCTACTGAAGTTCTACACTGATGTGCCAGGTTGTCTGTGCAGTCCTTTAGAGTTTGTAATGTCAGCACAACCACAGAAAAAAAAAAAAAATCTGTCTCAAGGATTTCCAAGGAACTTTTGTCTGTGTGGAGAATCTGGTTAGAGAATATGGGCTGTCTCCCAGCACATATACCTGCTACTTTAATTGCAGCCATAATATACAGCAAGGAAATGGATTTTGCTTCCTAAACACAGCCCACTTTTATAAACTTCTAAAAGATTTATTTTTATAAATCTGCATCTGTCAGATACTTCCATAACCCGTGCTGAGTTTCTGGCAGGAAGAATATGTCCCACACTCTGATTGCTGGCCAGCACCAGCTACTAATTCTCATGGGTGGAGGTGAGAAGTTTCTTTTGTCTGTGTAAATTGCGGGCATGTTTCCACTCCTTCCCCAGCACATGGCAAGGGGATGCAGGCAGACTGAGATGAGCCTCTCAGGGCCACTCTGCATGTGATTATCTCTGCTTTTAAAATCCGGAGAAAATACATGTAAATACGTTCAGCAAAAGTGATTAACTGAGAGAATGCCAAACTTCCCAGCACCTAGTTTCCAAGCTGGAACTGGGGGGAAAAAAAAATAGAGTTCTGGTATGAACCAGTCAACAAACTGGCTTGAAAAATGAATTCCCCAGTGTGCTGTTATGATACTAGTGACCATGACAATAGCACAGGGTGTATAGGAAAAGGTAGCCTCACCCTGTTACAGTCTTCCAAGAAGCTCGGGATGTCGCTGTCTGTTGGCTGAAAGCTGATGAGATCTGAATGCCCTTCCTCTTCCATTAGCAGAAGCCCCTCCACATCATCTCGAGAAACTGGAGCAGAGACAGCATAAACAATAAGCCCAAACCCACCTCTGCCAACCTTGTGCCACCTACTTGATATATTCACACAGCACTGCAGAAGCCAGGAAACGTGAAGCCTTATTTTCTAGGTTAACAACACTTAGATCCCCCTCAGTCATCTAAGATGCAGTGTTTTTAGATGACTAATCTGTGCAGAAGTAGATACATAAGCCTAGTCTGCTCTTTTGAGACACGACAGTTTATCTGTTCTGCTCTTTCTTCTTTTAGGGGGGAGAAGAGAGTGATGGAAGCCTGCTTAAAGTAAAAGACAGCTTAACAGGAAAGAGACTGATCTTCAGTGGCTTAACCAGCATTTTGGCAAGAACCAAAATCACTAATGAGCATTTGTAAAAGCATGGCAACTGGTGCACAGAAGGATGCTTGTTTCCAACAACTAGAGTACTGATTGGGTAGGTGAAGTTCTCTCACCCTGATGTAGGTCATCGTGCAGGGAGCCAGCATGGCTGGGACTAGAAGGAGGGATCTCAGAGCCAGGCACATCACCATTGGGTGTTAAAGATATGTGACAGTTCCAGCCAGTCTCAAGACCCATCTTCTCAGCAAACACCTAGAGGAGAGCAGGCAAAAGAGTTTAGCGTAGCTATCCACGTGAAGAGTACTGCAGACCAATGCCATATTGGAGTGTAACTACCTTCTGGACCCGCTAGGGTACTGAATCAGATTAACCTTGGAATGCATAGGAGCTAAACCCTCCAGTTTGACAGCCAGGGACATGCAAGTTCAGGGGTTTCAGCAAAGACAGCTTACCTTGCTTTTCAGCTCATCTTCCAGGGAGAAGTAAACAAAACGAATGCAGGCATTGACCAATCCATCAATAAGGCGGACAATGTCAAGACGGGCCTGATACTGAGATGAGACCATTCCCATGAAGATCTGTCCACTCAGAGCCTGGATACAGTCCTCCTTCTCCATCACTTCCCCAATCCCTTCTTCAGGCATGCAAACAACATGCAATCACATTGAGACATAAGAGTTCAGATGTGTGTCAGATAACAATACACGTGGTTGGAGAGGCCATTACGGTAATACACAGGGACACAGTAACCAGTCACAGAAACATGCAATACACACACACACACACACACACACACAAAGAAGGAAAGTTGAAGAGGCATGAAACAGCATGTAAAGGAAAAACACAAAACAGAAGACAGGAATCAGTCACAAGAAATTGGTGCAGAGAGGTAGAGGATGTGTGCTGCATAATGTTTTCATGTGCATTTTAAATACATCGTACTGTGCTTATAAGCATGACAAGTTTGGCTGAGGCAGAGAGGCTTCAGAATATGAGAGGCTGATGTAGAGGAACTGGATCATGTTCCCACCAGAGACATTGCAGATGCTCCCAAAGAGCCTGCAAAGGCTCTTTGACAGTGTTCCTTGACCATCACCACAACAACCTGTGGTGAACGGGAGCTGGATACAGCATGAAGAACAAAATAATAAAACACTTTATACAGTCACAAAGTTTGCCACAGGTGAGACTGTAAAGTGTTTTGAAAACACTCAGTCACTACTGCCTCACAGCTGCTGGAAACCCTATTACTCACATTTTACAGTATGGGAGACCAGGGCAGAAACAGATTAAGTCTTACAGAAGACTCTCCTGTATGTAACGGTATGTGCTTATTTCTCAGTTGCTGTTCTGGAGGAGAGGTACAATTCTACATCCACCAGGAACCTTATCCTTCAGCACAGCAGCAAAATCCATCAAGGGAGGGTAGTCACACACCTTCAAACATTTAGTTGCTTTGAAAAAACAAGTGATTTCCATAACATCAGTCAGATAGGAAACTAAGTGTCAAAATACCCAGAAGTCTTGACTCACAATTGCCTGCATAAAGAAACAGATTTCACAAGGCAAAAAAAAAAACTTCTGTGCAAGCTTCCATAGCCAAACTAGAATCATACTTACCAGGTGCTACATTATTACTTCTCCTGGAAATGCATGTACTTCAGACACCCTTAGTGCTTAATTAGTGCAACAATGTTCTTACAACTCCAGACCAATCAGACAGAAAGCACCTGGCCTAGTAGAAGAACTTAAGATAGAAAACACATACCATCCGAGCTCCAGCTATTCCTCCGACTACTCTGTTTGATGGGGATTGTACCAGGCAGATCACAGCATGTGAAGATAGCACTCTGCCCAGGGACCTGCACCAGTTCTATGCACTTGCCATTGAGCTGGGAGGACAAGGCACAATGCATTGGCTTGTATGCAAAAGCTGAACAGTATCCTGAGAGGCAGGCCCGCTGGTAGAAATCTAACACTTTCTTCCTATATGGAAGAGACAAAAAACAGAGTTAGCAGAAATGTGCTTGCATTTCTGACAACATACAAATAGTTTGATGCAGAAGTCACCAAATGGATAGCTGGAAAAACACGTTCTGTGAGGAGCAGGGCAGTGTTTTAACAGGCAGTGTTGAGCATTGCTGGATGTTGATTAGACAGATTGATGAATGTGAACACAGCACTCTTTGAACACACTTATTGGTATGCTTTATATGACTGCCAGATGACTCTACTGCAAGACAGCAGAAATCTAATTCATCAGAGGAACTCACAACTCTGACAGTAGTATCTACAGCAGAGATAGTTACAGTAACAGACTTTTTTCCTATTCTCTTTCCTAGTGTGGGTCCCAGAAGCTGTATTTCAAGTCTACATTTAGACAATATCTAGTCGCTAGAATAGTGTAAAGTCCTTTCTCTATGTTGAACACATAAAGGTAACAAATTAGAATATACATGGGATTTTTCATTGGGTTCCACAATCGTAATGCTCCAAAAAAGGACCAGTGGAAGCTCTCTCACACCTGAGGATTAGGAGTCTTAGAAGAGCAGTGCGTTGCTGTTCAATAAAACTAAACATCACTAGTCTGTCTGTTCTGCTAGAAGGAAGAGAAATTTATCCTACAGATAAAATGCAACAGACAATGTCAGATACTGAACAGATACAAGACTAAAAGGGTGTGATGCATTGTGGTGGACTGGTTTGAACATGTCAACAGTAGGATGAATTGATCACTTTCCTGTAAGATATAAGCCATTTATTGAACAACAAAAACAATTCTCTGCCATCATATGATCTGATTTGAATTCGTCATTCTGCTAGATGGTACAGTCAGGGTCCACTTCTAAGAGGCTACTATGTCAACAGATACAGCATGAAATGGTCTAGTCTTACAGTCAGGTTACTTCTTGGCATCTCATCTCTTACGCTGCTATAATTATAACAATTATAAGCAGAGACAGCTTATGTTCATAACCTACTTAAAGCTTCTATTAAATAGCTTAACAAGTATCAGTGAAGAGAATTTTAATTCAGAGTGACCAGGTTCCCGCTGCAATTTAACAGCAGTCACTAAATGCACCAAATGACAAGGATGCTCACCTGTCAGAGCCAGAGAGGGGGTAAATATCGGTACCATCCCAGAAGTCTGTGCAGGCCTCAAGGATGATGTCGGCTGTCCCATGTGAAAACATCTGCTCAGTACCTGAAATACAGGAGAACAATGAGTCAGCAACACACATACAGGGTCCCAGGCAAGAGAGATCATACTAACTGCTCCTTTATTTGTTAAAATAGTGGTTCCTTGATCCACTCCAGGTTCATGTTTTCCTCCACAGAAAGTCTTCAGTCCCCCTTCAAGAAATTATTCAAGATTGAATTATGTGTTCAGCTGCTATTTGTCCAACTGGGAGTTCAAACAAGGCTGTGATAAAACATGAGGCAGATGTTTAGTTTCTCTTCTTTTATATTGTTTTAACAATCCCACTCCTACAGAAGGTGGGAAAAAATCTTGCTCCTGCATGCAATGGAGCCGAAGAAAAGATATTCTTGTGCACATCTTCTCATGAGAATATAAGCACCAGTGATGAGACTGTGGTGATCAAAATCTGCCTGCACTGCAAAGTGTATTCAATTTTAGGCCAGGAGCGGATCTGAAGGGTATCACAGAATCACAGAATTGTAGGGGTTGGGAGGGACCTTCAGAGATCATCAAGTCCAACCCCCCTTCCAAAGCAGGCTCCCTACAGCAGACTGCACAGGTAGGCATCTAGCTAACAGGCGTAACAGCTATTCTTGAAGAAGTAGCAGAAGATAATTTAGTAGCATGAGCCATTATGTAGTAGCCTGTTTCACAAAGAGTCCTGACAACAAGTTAAATCAGGATGCATCAAAAGTTCAGCATAAAAAAATAAAAAAAATAACTCTCGTGGTGATCAGGGAAGAACTGAATATCAGTGGGCACCACAGTTTGTCCTATTTTTCCTTCCACTATTTTACTTTTCAATACAGTCTTAAAATCTTTTGTTCTCTCTTGCAGATTGATGTGTTAGTGTTTCTCAAAGGTGTGTGATGTTACTTTTATGGTTCAATCACAGCACAGAAGTTAAAACATGCAGAGTTGTCTCCCCTCTACCCTTTGTGTTCCCTTTCATTTAAGCTGATACATTAACACTGCATGCACATAGACCTCACTGTCTAGGTTCACTGCTCCAGCTGCTGTGTGACTTTGTGCCCAACACCTTCAATGCTGGTCTAATGAAAAAAACATCACTGCTGAGGAAGATGAGCCCCAAGGCCTCTTGCAGGCATTGTTGAAATGCTCACACCAGCTGGTGAAATCAAGAGCCAAAAATATCCACTTGCACAAATCTGGCAGGGACCTTCAGGTACACCGGAGGATTTTCCAAAACATAGCAGCTCTCTGCTTTCTGCTACAAAGAGTCATTCCACACCAAGTTTATCAGAGTAACAATCCTCCAAGACAAATAGGAACTGTGTGTGAAAGAAGGAGCCTATTTCGGGGACATAAAGGAGTACTTGTATGGCATTAATTTCATTGCATAAACACTTAATCCTTCCCACTTTGGTCCTATGGTCAGAGAGTCCTTGCTGGGAAAAAGAGAACAAGACATGTTCATTTATTCATGGAATGTCTATGCCCTGGACAGAGAGCAAGAACTTGCAGATGACCACACATGCACACACCTACATTTGTATCTGACAGCAACTGCAATCTTTTCCCACATTATTTCCATTCAGTGTCAACAGTGTCTCACACAACAGTTCCCCTAAGGGGCAGATGACAGTGACAGCATGTCCTACAAACTGGAGGGCACTCATTCAGCTGTCACTGCCAGCAAAGTTAGCTCAGCCTCTTTCCTCTCTAAATAATGAACTTGAAGGACAGAATTTCTCTGGCATAAAGGAGAAAACGGATGAACAGGGCATGGAAGACAACTATCCATTCATGACTGCTGGAACTCATCAGAAAGAACTAGGCCTCTAGAGCTGAGCCAATGAGAGCAAAAAGAAGCTAAGAATGTAGCTATAGCAAGGGAAGACAGGCAGTATCAAGCCATTTTACTTCGCTGAGAATTCTGGTGAGTCCCTCATTTCCATGTGGTTACTAAGGATTTGGGAAGAATGCTGCCAGATGGCAAAGCACATATTTCAACAGAATATTAAGGGAACATACAGACAAACTACCTCCTATTTCTGCTACAATTGTCAATTTAAGTGTATCCTTTTGACTTCAGCACACCACAGGAGTGGATGGATTCAAAGATTTATTCATAAATATTGAAGCAGAAGAGGTTAGTTACAATCATCTGGTCTCACTCTATGAAAACACAG
Source organism: Aquila spilogaster (assembly GCA_024606505.1). Classification (NCBI taxonomy): domain Eukaryota; kingdom Metazoa; phylum Chordata; class Aves; order Accipitriformes; family Accipitridae; genus Aquila; species Aquila spilogaster. The sequence continues at coordinate 2,654 of JANHGO010007502.1, read as the reverse complement.
CCATTTGATATCATGCAATAATATCTGCATAATCCATTATTTCTGGTTGCATACATTTTAGAAAGTTTCAAGGACCAAAACTATCACATGAGAAGTGTTCCAGTGGTTAAATAACCTTGCTTGCAAAACTTCCCTCAGAACTTACTCTAGACAGCATAATCCAGGTCACGCATGTATTCGTCTGAGCTCCAGCCTATGAACTAAACCGTTTAAAATTGAGGATAAGGAGTTGAAATGAGGCAACACTAAAAGTTTTCATCTACACTAAGAATCAGCATCAGAAAAATTCTTGCTCACAAAGGCGAGACAGCAGCAATTGGTGCAAACAAAAAAGCTCCTACCTAAACTAAGATACATGTTTAAGAGGAAATAGGTAAGAGAAGCCAGTTTACTTGGTAAATCTTGGGCCAACACAGCAGCCATATTTCAGATTCAATATTGAACAAACTCCAATTCCAGAAAGCTGAGTTCAGTCAATTTAAGGTATTATTAAGAGACTTAAGAGCTCTGATGGGCAAACTGTTAAATCTTGCTAAGGTACTTTAAGACCTCACCGTGTTCATTTGCACATCCTTTCCATCCTAGCCCATTCCTATCAGAATAGGAAGGAGTAGGAGTGGAGAAACCAGCATGGCCTCAGGGGATGCATTCATGATCATCATGGGTTTATCTGAGATTTCTGTGATTTCTTATAAGAATGTAATATAGAAATAGAATATGGAATACACTACACTGTACAACTTTCTAATAATGATTTATGATTTGTGTTATCAGAAGGATAAGCATCACTAGTTAATTCCCTGAGAAATATTCAAACCTGTGCAGTATCGGTTTCACCAACAAAATGAACACTGTTCAAAACCCACCTTGTACTACACTGCTATTTGGTCCCAGAAAACAAACTTGTCAAATGCTAAGACAATTTTTTAAAAATTACTCATGATCCTGGAACGATCCAGGGCTGGGAAGAATTCCCCCCTTCCATATCCCACAGCACTGATCATTTAGGTTTGTTGAACTTATCTGTACTGCAAGGTTATCACCAGTTAGGGACTCCAAGCTGTAACAGAATGACATTTTCTAGGCTCTCTGGGAAAAAGATCCACCCGACCTAGGTGGACACACAAAGAAAGAGGCAGCCTTACTGGTCGTGGTGTCCTTCACAAACAAGTTAATCATGTGACTCAAGGGTGGTCTTCTCTTGGTGATTGATGAAAGCTTCCCCAGCATTGTCTCTTTAACCATCTCATCACTTGGCAAGCGGTACAAGGCCAAATAATTCTCCTGCTTGAAAAGATCTTTGGCACCTGGTGTGAAACCTGAAACATGAATATGAGGAAAAAATTAGATACTAACCAAAGCAAAAGCATAATCCTATCTCCTGCTTCTGAGCCATCTATCTTGCCTGCTCTCATTTTGACCTTTCCCCAGAAACAGGTAGGTTAATCTGTGCTCACAGAGCACCTACACCAAGATGTTCCAAGATCTATGATAAAAAATATTCAGGACTAGATTTTACTAGAAATTACAGCTTTCATGCTTCTGACTCATTGAAGAAAGGAACTGTGAAGAACAAGCACAGAATTGAGTTCAAAAGCTGACAGATTATAATTCTAGTGCTGCATCTTAACTCCTGTTTTCCTGTCGATAAAATAAGCTGAAGTACACAACATCATTTTACCCGCTCTCTTGGTAAAGCACAGTGGTAAAGACAGAGCATCTATCTTTCCATTAGCAGCTATTCTTGTCCCCAAATGAAAACTGCAGATTCAAGCCAGGAGAATACCAAACCTATACAGGGCTTGCTGGAAATATCCTTGATGACATTTTTTCCTTTGCTCGTGTCTACAACGTCTCAATTTGCCAAAAGCACCATCTTTAATAGACTGTTTTGGCAATCTGACAATGACAGTCAGCTCTGTAATTCTACCTTCTCAGACACCAGGACTGGAAAAATATTTTGTATATGCTTTCTAAGGATTAAGTGTCTGTTGGCAGCACTGATTTCTCTGTGTCCACACATTCGAATTCTCCTTACCTATAAGCCTGGCAAGCTCACAGAGGCCCCAGGGCACGTGAACAGGCAGCACGGCATTGTGAGTTTCCTGGAGAGCTATGTTGCAGAGGTGGTCAGAGAAGCGGCACAAGCGTTCTGTCACGCTGGCATTGCAGAGATTGAGCAGCACATTCAGACCCAGAGGCTTGAGGGAATTCAAGTGCATCTGCCAGTTGGAGTCATCAAACTGGATGCAAGAGGGGTTCTGTTGGTCCTGGGACAGGCTAAGCATCTCAAGGTGGTAGTCACATACAAAGTCTTCAGCCTCACAAGCCAACACCTCAGTGTCACCAGCAACCTGATCCAACAGATAGGAAAATTCTAGTTAGCTACAGTGATTACAACTCGAGCTCACAATCCCTCACGGAATTCTCAAATTCCCCAAATAGAAGACTCTACAGGGTCGTCTATCTTGTAGATCCACAAAAGACTAATTGTGTGCCCCTTCTATATGTCTTACCTGAGTATGTTCTTCTTCTCCACCCTCCGTGTCCTTGCTGAAACTCACATTGGACCCAGAGGGATGCTTGCTTCTGCTGTTTGGCTTTCGGTGGGCATGGGCATCAGGAGCCTTTGGAGGGTCACTAGACCAGTTGTT
>JANHGO010007501.1:0-63200 GCA_024606505.1 Aquila spilogaster | reverse complement strand
CCTTCCCTTCCCTTCCCTTCCCTTCCCTTCCCTTCCCTTCCCTTCCCTTCCCTTCCCTTCCCTTCCCTTCCCTTCTCAAGAGGAGCCAGGGTCCTGCCTCCTGCTGCACACACTCCCAGTCAGCAGCTTGCAACACCCTGTGATGCTGGCACAGCCCCTGGGGGGGGTATCTGATGGTCTTGGCAGCTCTCCCAATGGGTGGTCATGTCGCTAGAGAAGCCAGGATGCTGCTTGTGGTGCTAGCACCCACAGGCAAAATGTAGGTGCCTCAAAGGGGGAGCCACTCAGCTGGCAAAGGCATGGGCACTCAGGCTTGGGAAAATGACTGAGCTTCCTGAGATGCTTGATAAATGCAAGCAGACATAAACCATGGATAAAGACGGAAAGACATTCTGGAAATGGGTCAGGGGGTAGGAGAGGCATCAGGGGGTTTTGCTCTCCCCTGCCCCCACTATATTCACCTGCTGTTGTTCAACAGGTCTGCATGGTCTTCACAAGATAAAGAGATTGGTTCAGAGGAATGCTGCCTTTCAAGGCTCCCTCCATCTGCTCCTTACCTCCTTACTGTGGTGATCTTCTTTTACTCTTCTACTGAGTGTTTAGGACAGTAACCCTTTTGCTTCTCAGGCTTTTACACATGGGACTGATATTTTAGGATGTACCCTTTGCGTTTGGAGCTGAAGATTTGCTGTAAGAAATGCCAAGTCCAAAGGTGAGGGAAAGTGGCCGTGCCCTTGCCAGCTGCAGGGCCCGACCCTGAGCGCGCATGAAATGTCGGCACCAACCCACATCCAGCCTGGCTTGTCGGTTATTTCCATGGAGATCACCAGAGCACAAATGATGAACCAGCAGGAGGAAGGGCTCTTTTCCATCCTGGTGCCTGCTGTGTCTAAATTCTGGCTCTTAATGCACTCTCTTGCCGTAATTTATTTCTCCATTACATTTCTGACCCGGGCCCCAGCTTTGCAGCTATCACTGTCAGCCTTTTGCCCCTCTAATTATGCTAACAACAGCACCTGAATGCTAATTTGCAATCCCTGCATTTTGTCTCTGAGTCACAAAGAAACCATCTGATTTCAGTGCATACTAGGGAGGCATGAACAGCGCCTGAGGGCTTTGCTCCTTCAAGAACACTGCCTTTGTGGCTGCTTTTCCATTATGGTGTTGGTGAGCTCGGAATTTGTTGAAGTTCTTTCCATTAGCCCTAAAGGCAAAGACTGCAAGCATTACCTATTTTATTTGGGTATGTCTCATGACATTCTTCAGAATAACCTCTTTTTTTTGTTTTCTTTGCTGTCTTCCCCACTATTTCTGCTGGCTCACTCAGATTTCCTTACCCTCCCTCCCTTTGGCACCAGGATCATTTTTCAATGCCAGTGTATGGGAGAGGTTGTTCCCGTTCTTTTTTTTAAGGAAGGATCATTTTTACCTTGCATGCCCTTTCATTCAGCAGCTCCAAGCACTGTATTTCTCAAGGAGTAAATGATTAAACTTTGGAGAGCTCAGAGTTTCATGTTTAAATGTCAAGCTTGGAACACATCATCTCAGAAGAAAAATCAATAAGATTTCAATTTTCTTGTAATAAATACGGCCTTTATTGGTAGCAAAACAAGAAAATGTCTGGCATCCCATCTCACAGTTTTGTTCCCCCTCCCTTATGCAACAGATACATCAGAGAAGTGATTTTCAGTCACAAATCTCAGTCTCCACCTGCCATTATTTTGGGCAGGAAAGCAGCCAAGCTCTTATTAGAAAGTTACTTCCCACCTGCTCTCCATTTGATTATCGCGTTAACGGTGTGTAGGCTTCTTCAGCAGGCACAAAGCAGGCTTTTGCCTTCTATATCCTCTCCCAAAAATCTCTACAACCACCCCATTGTCAGCTGACATAAATCTCCTCTGACTTTGCATATAGCCACCCCAGTTTACCACAAAATTGTGACCTTTTCCTCTTTTCTCTCTTTTTATAGTTAAACAATAATCCCCAAGAGAAATAAGTCATCTTCAGGGACACAAACGCATCCAGCACTTACTTACGGGGAAGTTGAAGGAATTTTGTGGTCAAACTATCTGCCAGCTCTGCTATTAGATTACAAAAAGGGCACATCAGTGTAGTAAAGCATCTTTTTCATTTTATTTCAGCAATCATGAAAGTTAGAGCTGGACAAGGAAGGGATTTTCTGAAAGGGGGAAGAGGAAAAAACAAAAATCAGGGAGAGAAAGGAGAGAAATGCTATTCAGCCAGAATCTGAGCCCTGCTTCTGCCAAAAAAGCTTCTGGTAGTCCAACCTTAGTTGATAGGGAAGCCAGGTTTTCCAGAGGGGAAACTTTCAAGGGCTGCCTCTGTTTGAAATTTCATTATTTATTAAATGTTGCACTTCTGCTTTCAGAAACAGTAGAATAGCAGTCGGTGCTAGGCTCCTGGCAGGCTGGAAGGGGTGAAACTTACAAGGTGAGGTTTGCAGTGAGCAGGCGATGCTGATCACTCTTTCACATGCCAGGCTGTCCAAATTGCAGAGAAACATCCTTGAGCCTGCAGCCACCAAAATCCCGTGTGTCGTGAGGGACGTGACCAAAATGCTCCAATTGGAAGTCCTGTCACAGAGGTAATGGGTGTCTTTGGAGAGCATCGTGCCACTTATTTCTCCATGACCTCCCTCAGAGCCCCTACAGCACGAAATACACATACAGTGATGGCTTAAGAGGGAGAAAAAAGCACCAAAAAAGATTCTTTGTTTGCCTGAAAATCATGGCACTAAAAAAGCTTCTTTCCATACCAAGCCATCTCAACTCACAACCAGACCGCTAGGTGGCCTCCTACATGAGGCTGAACCCAAAGAGGAGCCATGATTGCTTCCTGGGGTCTTGCAGCATGGGCAAGCACTGTTGAGCCTTTGTATGCTCTGCATGCAGCAGCTACCTTATGCTTTAAACAACATTTTACTGCTGTGTTGCAATCCGGGTTTGCTTACGGGGGTGCAAAAAGAGTGACCAGCAGCTTTCACCAAGAGAGGGCAAAGCCTTTTTCTAGCTGTACGCTCTGGCTCGTGCTTCCTCCCTGATATTGGCATCAGATTGCTTTCCCGTCTTCATGTAGATGAGGTTCGACCTCTGGCAGGGGATGTGTTATTAAAAATGCACGCTTGGAAACACATACGCACCTAATTATCAGAATGTCATGGGTGCCAGTGCAGTGTGAAGCACCGGGAAGGGTGGCATGCACCACAGAACGCTACTGAAATGGTTTTGGGTTGCTGAGCTATTGCTGCTCTTCCCTACTTGCAGGAAGGCATTGTGCTCTCTCCACCCCAAATATCCCCCTCAGCTTGCAGAAAAACAATGCAAATTCCTTTCTTCCTTGTCATTGCCAGGAGAAATTCCCCAGCCTCTCTTTGCAATGGCCATTCATGCACCTGAGAGCCCCCCACCTCTCACCCCCATTTCTGTAGGCTCCTGCCCCTTTGTTGCCTTCTTCTGCAGAGGCTGTTTTCAGGCAGTGGGTGAGATGGGGCCAGCCTCCCTGCCCACGTGGAGATCTCCTTCTGCCTCCTCAGTTAGATTTACCATTAAAAACTCAGCATTTGCAACCCATGTAGCCCCCAGTATGGGGCCAGCTGACACCTCTGCAACAGTCACCCTGCATCCCTGTATAGCCCTTCCCACCCAGCATCCCCTCATTTATGTGGCATTTCATTTCTGCAACCCTTGATGCTATTTTGTTTTCTGCATGGCCCGTCAGTAGCATGATAAACCGGTTGTGCAATAGTTTGTCCTAGCATCTCCCCAGATACTGTGCCGCACCTGAGGAACTGCAGATGAGCCAGCCTCTTCCCTCCTACCCATCCATTTTTACAAGCAGGTACTACGTGTGCCCTTCTCTAGTCCGCAGGGTCCAGCTCCGTGCTCGTGTCGGTGAAGATGAATCACCTTGGGTTCAGGCTGTGCTGTTTGGCTGCCTCTTAATGCACTCGGGGGTGACTTTCATCAGGCCCTGTTGACTTGAATAAATCTCCCTCATTCCTTCATCACTTTTCCCCCTATTCCAGTCTGCTCTCTATTCCCTTTTTTTTGTTTAAGTATCTGGTCACAGTTTATGCATTGCATGCTATTTATGCATTTCAGCCCATGAAAAATACATGAAGAGTCCCTCGCTCACTCTCCCCATGGCCTCATAAATCTTGCATTGCTTTCTGCACAATGGCTTGGCTTCACGGGGTGATGGGGAGCAGCCTCCCTGCTGCTCCTGCCCTGGGGCTGGGGCACCCTCTGGGCATGCCTGTGCTATAGGCTCGGATCTTGCTGGGCCTACAGGGAGGGGGATTCAGAACCCTCCGGCCCCACTTTTAGGCTATTGGATAGGAAATATAAGAAAGTCTTGTAGAAATTGCTGAATTCCTTACTTCTCATTGAAAACTGAGCATTCCAGAAGGACACTAAAGCTCTCTACAACTACCTGAATGGAGGTTGTAGTGAGGTAGGGGTCAGCTTCTTCTTCCAGGACAAGAGATAATGGCCTCAAGTTGAGCCAGGGGAGGTTTGGGTTGGGTACCAAGAAAAATTTATTCTCCGAAAGAGTGGTCAGGTGCTGGAACGTGCTGCCCAGGGAGGTGGTGGAATCACCATCCCTGGAGGTGTTCAAGAAACATGGAGATGTGGCACTGACAGACATGGTTAGTGGGCATAGTGGAGATGGGCTGGGAGTTGGACTGGATGAACTTAGAGGTCTTTTTCAACCATAGTGATTCTATGACTTTGCAGACAGCTTTCATCCTTACAAGCAAGGTCTGGTAGCAGCAGTGAGCTTTGTCCATTCAACATTTGTTTAGGAGAATCTCCTTCTCCCACCTGCTCATGCTGGCAGAGAAATGAGGACAAGAGGAAGTTGTTCTCATGGATGCATCTTCATGAGGGCACCATCCCTATTTCTACAGCAGCTGAAATCAGGCGCCTATCAAAAAAAAGCCATGTTAAACACCCTTGTTGCTCAAGATCTTTGCCTGCCTTATTTCCTTTTTAAATTTAAATTACTAGAGGTGGTGAGCAGTTTTATTTTCCCAGAGTGTGCCCAGCCTTGACTGCTTGAAGCCTCCCCACCACCTGCAAGGCTATTTCACTTTTAGTCTTCTTAAAGAAGTTTCCCTATTCCTGTGCTTTCCTCTTAGCAGCCTCTGTCTCACGCTGGGTGGGCTGGACTACATATGAAAATACTGCATTAGGACTGGCACGTCAACCCCAGCATTTTATCTGGGTTGCTGACAGCATCAGTTTGTTAACACAATTGACCTGGTGCTCCCTTTAGTATACACAGTGTTGCTCCTCTGCCGTCGCAGCCTACTGCGCCTTTCTTCGTCACAAACTCCAGGCTATGAACACAACATTGTCTGCTGTGGTTTCCCATGGGGCCAGGAGAATCAGCACACAGCTCTCCTCCTTGTCCTACAGCAGCGGTTACATTGCAGGAGCCTGAAGCTGACGGTTCTCCAGGCCCTCCTTGAGCCCACCACTGCCTCTGTTACATCTTTCCCAAGCCAATCTTCACTGCTGCAAGTGGCAGGAGAACCCGGTGCTTTGTGGAAAGCTCACAAACGGCGTGTGTGATCCACAACTGGATGTAGCCATTATTCAAAGGTTTTTTATTTTTATGAAAAAATATATAAAATTTCATATCTTACACTACTAAAAACATGTACACAAACAAAATGCACAGAGAGCATCCAACAAGGGGAAAAAGGAGGGGATAAATACAGCAACACTGCAGTCTCCTGTGAGTTGAAATGGTGATGCAAGGAGCTGAGAGAAATGCTGCAGCACCAATACCACTGGATATACAAGCTCCTGACCTACACGGCCTAAGGAATTGCAAAAGACATTAATAAAGGATCAGAAACTAAGTGCTACTCTTAGACTGCTATTGATGTATCACACACGCCTTAATGACTAATTTCAAGACTACAGCAGTCCAAGGAGTCACAATTTCTTGACCACTAGGAATTCTACATTTTTATATTCAATACTGAATAGACAGCTTTTTTTTTACCTTCGCTTTTTGTTCTTCTTGCTGTTAATATGTAGAAGGAATTTAAAAAAATACTTAAAAAAATTAGTAAAAAAAAATCATCTTCCTTTTGAAGGTTAGGTAATTCAGCCAAATGATAAATAAACAATGAATGGAGGTCAGTCTAAACAAGCCGTGCTTGGGGAGACTTCCTTCTCCCGAGATGAAAAACTGTTTTGAAAAGAGCCTCTTCACCTCGCAAGCCCTTTGAAATACTTCCTCACAATTAGCAGCAAAACGTACTGGAAAAAAGTATTCAATGTACCAACAGCAGCACTGGTGAGTTGAAAAAGCAAACTGCCTTGACTTACCGTAGACAGGAAATCCACCTACAGCTCCAATTTAACTGATTAATGAAAACCAACTGCCTCGTTGTGGTTTCCAAGTCCACACAACACTGGCAAGGTCAGCTAACTACCATCCTTATCTCTCCCTGTGCTTACAAAGGGCATAACCAGAAAAATATTACTGCTATCTCCTACTGCACACCAATATATACAATCATCCATTCACAATGTCTGACTTCGAGCTATACATTTTCATTTGCCACTCCTTTCAAAGGCAAGTTTTTCTGCTTGTGCTTCACGGTGCCCTGGCTCAGCAGGTGAAAACAGCAGCAGCCTGGCCAAGATCGCGGGCAGAGTTTCAAAGAGGTACTGTCAGATCCCCCTGAGCCCTTCAGAAATGCCATGGTAGAAAGGGAACTTTATGTTAAAACCCTTAATCTGCATCAGAGGCCCAAATGAATGGTCCAATTGCTCCAGAGACTGAGTACTTGCAGTTCTCTCTTCACTGGTAGCTCCGTCGTCACAACTCTGGAATTTGCGCATGAATGTAGAAGCTGTAACTTTTGGACCATATTTGTTAAAACATCTTTATTTTCAGTTCAGAGACAAAGTCTATAGTATAGAGATCTGTAGCAAGAACAGCTCTCAAAATAAATATAAAAGATCATTTATTTATTTATTCAAGGAACTGAGAGTAGGTATCCTATTTACAGATGCAGTCTGGTTTAAGAACAGTTCATTTTCCATGGGTCCCTCTGAAGAGTATTCTGAAGACTGCTCCAGTATCTGGCAGTTACTACAGAGTATCAGGAACATCATTCTCACCTCCATGCGGTGCATCCCAGCAGCACTCTGTACGCCTTTAATACCCCACAAATGGCAAATTTTACAAGAAAATTCTTGTAAAAGTATGCAAAAAAGAACAAACCCAAATCCTTACACAGAGCCAAGTTAATGAACGACCAAAGAAAATGGGCAGAAAGGCTAAGTGCTGAAATTTGCTACTAAAATCTCTCTTGGTGCAGCTGATGGATGCATGTGGAAACCAAACGATACTTCCCAAAGAAACGAGTTGTTGTTTCTGTCTTTCTACGGGTTATTTTACAAAGTGCTACAGGCAGAGAGGCACAAATAATCCCAAGACAGCTCTGCTGACAGCCCTAATAATGTTATTTATTATGTGACAAATCTCTGCTATGTGCCGAAATTGTTATGTCTTGATTCCCTCTCCCCCACCTTTTGTGGCCTGGTGGCTGACAGAATGAAGCAACAGGATGAGAAATCACACAATCGAGGTTTGTCAGACCTTCCCCTTCTGCCTGGCTGTGTCTCACTGCGTAACTCAGCTCGGTCCTGTCGTGCTGCTAGGCGAGCTCAACAGTCTCATGAACAGCAACTGCCGAGGCAGCGGGGTGACAGTGGCAAGCATGTGCTCCTGCCCTCCCACACGCCTCTTTCTCTCTGCTCTTTCAGACCTTGCCTGTGCCTCTGAAAAACAGCAGTTCTCAGAGAAGAACTGGACATTGCTGAGCATGCAGGCTGTTTCAAAACAGGCACGTTTTGCATCAAGAAGCTCTGCTGAAAGAAAGCGAGTCTTGTTGCTGAGAAGAAAAAAAAACCACACCAAACCCTCTCCTCCTACACCTTTCCCCACCCCTTCTCTTAAGAAACTTATTCGTATTAAATCTCTTCAAAGGGCTTTGAGGAAATTGAAGAAAGACCTTTAAAACCAGCTGAAGCGGCATTCAACACATGGTTCTGCAAGGGGAGAAGGAAAATGGTTGCCTTTTGGCATTAGATGAGGTGCACAGGCTCTACTCTGCAGTGCCAGGGGACAAAGGGAAGCACAATAAGTCAATACGTCGATGTTATTATCAAGGAAGATGCTATCCAACACCTCTAAGGAAGCAGTGTATCTACAGTAAACACTTGCTATCTGCCGAGCAATTTTTTAATCCTTATCTTTACCAAAGCCTCACAAAACAACCTATGAATACTGAATTAACTGCACTGATCACTCCCATCTACAGCTAAAGGAGGACAGCCCCAAGTTGTTTCTTGGTGAGATTTCGAGGACTCGACATCTCACTGCGACCTTCGGGGTCCCCCTGAAAACATCATCTTCAAATTTTAGTGTACACATTGACCCCCAGTTACAAGTACTGACCTAAGCAGTGTCAGATTCAGACAGATCATCTTCACTGTGGGAAGCCAATGCCGTGACCGTGTTGGGCTGCTCCCTTTTAAGCTCTTCTCTGTGCTCTGACTCACAGTGGCCAGGTCTGTACCCATTTTTGTAAGATGAATCAGTGTGTTTTGCAGCTGACCTGTCCAACTTTCCCAAGGGACATGGAGGGTGTCTAAGGTGAAAATACCCACAAAACAATATGGAACACTGCAGTTCCCAAAATAATTCCCTCCCTCACTTTCCTGGCCACAGTTTTGGAAAATGCTGTGAAATCTCCATGCTGGATGGTAGTGGAGATGCATCCACACTGCACCTCCAGGACTTAACTCCTGTAAGGAGAAGAGGAACAGTAAAATCCTTTTTTTTAGCTAACAACACGTGGTGGTTTCTCTCCTGGCCTTGAAGGATGCATGTTTGCAGCAAGGAAAGCAAGGGAGCAGGTCAAAGGCTACCTTGTGACAGTACTGGGTTTAAACGCTGGTGCAGATGCATTCCACACGCATCTTCTCTTTCCAGGAAGGGGCACACCAGGCGCAAGTTATCAAACAGAAAGAAAACAGATGCTGCAATGCTGCTGAGGGATGATAAGAGCTGGATGTTTTAACTCCCATTTTACTTTTCTTCTTTTGGATATCCCCAGCCCACAACGGAGAATGGTGTTCTTTATTTAAGCAGACTCCTTCCACCTCATATATATAATCAAAACACCTGAAAGCTTTATATGTTGCTCAAACCAAACAGCAGCAAAAATACAAAGCATAGTGGTTAACACAAAAGGAAGACAAAATGAAGCAAAAGAGGGAAAAAGAACAAAACATTGAGAAAGCCCCGATCTTGTACCTGATGTGTAGCAAACTGTACAGTATATACATCATAATGTATTATCCTCACAGAAGAGCAAACTAAAAGAACTTTTTAACACAGAGAGAAAAAAATATACACCCTGTATTGTATTTGCCATTGAGCAAGCAACATGTTTATACACTAGTCTCTATAACTTAACGCTGTGTAACAGCATTTGTTTTAAATTTACAAAACAAAATATCTATCCAGAAATAATCTAATCATATTGCTCTTCAATACACTTCTGTAGACAAGTAAGACTTGAAGTAAACTTCAGTAAACCGCAGCTTGTGTGAGCCCACAAATGGCTGCAAAACTTCTCCAGTCAAGTCAGTCCTTGGAAGTATTAACATGTGCTGCTGTAATTCAGTATATAAAGGTGCTATATATATATGTATATATATATATATCCCATGTATAGACAACATGTGGTGGGAAGGCTTGCTGTTGTCATCGCTGAAGCACAAGAAATTGGTTAACCTCATGTACAGTAGATCCATTTCCATGTTCCATGCACGTTACATTTACTTCATGAAAATGAGGACACAAAGAAAATGAAAACTTCAGTCAAACACTGCTTTATAAATGCTGTGGCAGAAGCCAGTGTCCTTCAGTTACAGAAACCACTGAATTTCCCTTTTTTTCTTTAGTCAAAATAAATCTCAGAGCTAGTATACAAAGTGCAGGACCGACCACTCGAGGAAGTGACTTAAAAACCGAGTTACAATGGCACCATCCCATTCACCAACTGGACCTTCATCTCTTGAAGGCTGTTCATTATCTTCTTCTGGTGACCAACAAGTGTTACTCCCAGCCGCCTCAAATCCCTGTGGGAGAAAGCAAATGTTGGTTCCAGGGACCGTTCAGGCACATGCTGCCACACACACTACGCACCGCACGCATCGATGCTGCTGCCAGCGCCTACCTCTTACCATCTGTGGCTCCTGAAGCCCTTTATGGAAGGCATATTTAATTTTCCCAATTTTTCTAAATGGCTGACAGCATCTCAGAGAGGTGACATGATTTGACCAAGACCACCTTGCTGACTAAGGAGAAAAACTCGACAGCAAAGTGTTAGCACTGGCATTGGCAATGGACTCCACTGCATGTATGAAGTCCTATTCCAAGAGAAAACCCGTGTAAGAAAATGTGTGTTGCAGTTTCCTCTTCTCCTGGGACAGACTGGTATTTGATCTTGGATATGAGCAGCGAGGAGTAAGGCCAAACCACACTTCCTTCCTCTTTGGATGCGGCAAAGCCGAAGATACACAAATCACAATCCTACAGCCGTCTCCTAGAGAGAGCTGAATGGCAAAAGCCTCAAGCACAGCTACCACTGTGATGGCCTCCTAAAGTCAATAGGAATTTGTAACGCAGCTCCCCTCTGGGCCTTTGCAAATCTTGCTGCAAACCCAGGCTTGATTTTTGTGTGTGTGTGTGAGAATTCTGAAAGATAAAGGCATTTTTGTTGAGTCTTTCTAGCAGGGGTGCTATTACAAGAAAGGTGTAACATATGACTGGGAAGAACAGTTGTCTTCTCAGGAATGTAGCCCTCTAAAACGTAAGTATCTAGATTAAGCTAATCACCAAGTTTCATAGCACATGCTGTGAGAGAAGCACCTCCATGAGATGATTTTATCCCATCCAAAGGGTGGGATGAGTTGCTCCCTGGAGATATTACAGTAGGACCGTGGGCGATTAGATTTTAATGTCAGCTAAAAGCCAGGTGGGGTGACTCCACACCACGGGTTATGGCCATGCAACTTTACTGATTTCATTAAAGAGTGAAAATCGATAACAAAGAATCTGAAGGAATGACGTTTGGAAGAAGGATCAAGACAGGTGCCTATAAGTTTCCAATGTGAGACACATATTGTTAGGGAAGCAGTTTGACTTAGAGGAGACACGATGCTTTGTCTGAAGACTTCCGCTACAGAAATATGAGCCCCTTTGTTCTCTACCTTCAAACTGGACTGAATAAAAGATGTTTTCAAAGAAGGGCTCCACTGTTTTGCCAATAAAGATCCCAGCGCTGCTGACACTACTTTGTGGAGAGTACGCAGAAACATGCAAGCCACTTAGGAGAAGGCTCTCCATTGAAAACTAGTGAGACATAAGATCACCAGACACTTAGAATTGCAGTTTCCTGGTCCCACTTGCTGTTTCCAGGAGCCCAACTGCCACCTGAGACACACTGGAAAACCTGGCCCACAGTGCACAGATGACTGCAGGTGAAGGCATGCAATGAACACCAGAACACTATTACATAATGCATGTGAGCTACCCATCAAGGTGTATCTCTCAGCAGATTTATATTCTGGACAGAAACTCCTGTGCAAATACAACCATCCACATCCAAAAATTACATAGACAAACACTTCAGAAGAACATCGTTTCTAATAAAAAGCAATCCCAAGTGAAGGTTGATGTGTTAACACAAAAACCAGTTGAAGCCAAAAGCTAGATCTGTTCTCCATAGGATTGTCACACTTTTCAGCCTTTTGATTTGGAAAATCCCAGATTTTCTGCTCGAGGCTAAACACTACATTCCATTATCACACCCTTTTTCAGTGAAGCATCTCTCTGATGCATACCGGAAATCACAAAGCAATGGGTGTGGAGTAACAGAGGTCCGTGAGACACATCAGCACACTCCTTACCTGGAAGAAAAGGCTGCAGCATCTGCAAAGGTGTCTAACTTCTCAGGGGGACATGCTTTCATTTCTACCTCCACTGAATTGTGAAACTAGTTCAGCAAGCAATCTTAATAATGAAGGAAAATGTAGTAATACTATTGTTCCATGCAATTTATTTTATGTACACAGCACAGTTGGAAGTTCACACCAAAGATCAAAAAAACAGTATAGGACCAGATTTTTAGAAGAGCCAACATCCATCTTCCCCCCTGCTGAATGCTGCTCTGCTGGTGCTCTTTGAAAGTTCAGCTATTTTTTCAGGTATCTAAAAGTGCAAACTGAGCTCTTTTGAAAGTCCAGCACCATGTATTTCACATATGTACTATTTCTGGTAATATCTCTCCGCTCTTGCATGTTGTGCAGAAAATCCAGCCTGAAACTATCAGCAAGGCATGTATGTATTTGCATTTCATACACAGCTCAGTCAGTCTAGTAAGAAAAAGTCCCGCTCTCTGGCACAGTAGCAGGCTTTCTCATCAACAGGATCCAAGCACCATTTTCAGGTTTTCAGGGCACTCACTACAGAGCCTTTTTTCTTTATAGCATCCAGCATAACCCAATATCCTTAAGCAGTGCCTCATTGATTTAAGAGAGGCACAGACAGAGAGAAGAAAAACGAGTTTCTAGTTTCAATCCATTAGTTGCTCACCAGGGGATCTAGTCTATTTTTTTGACTATTGAATACTCCTGAATGCGGAGCCACTAGCCAAAAGTGTGGGGACTCCTCAGAGAGGGGAAAAACTGCTGTGTGGTCTTTTACTTCTGCAAAGACGTACCAAAAGCCTAATCCAGACAACAGCTCCTGAGCCAGCTGCTCACCTAATATAAAACTGTCAGCTTCATTCAAAAGCTACCTTGCACTTTGCAAAGCCAGCAATAAAACTTAAAAGAAAAAAAAAAAAAAGCCCCAAGAATGCAGGAGCTTTAATTCCCTTTTCCAAGTGTGACTTGCAGCATGTTGCAGCCTTCCATACATCCAGCGTCGAAGCACCGGACTTAAAGCAGCAGAAGACAGAAGCCAATTTTGGGATGAAACAGATTTCTGTGTGGAAGGACTGCAACACAGCTGGCCTAAAAATTCAGTCCAGAGCTCGTTGTTCCACTTTACCACAGCTAACTGGCAATTTCACTGGGCTCAGCTTCCCAGAGATGTATGGAGGGGTAGCTACACGGGCTTTGCAAATGTCTGAGGGGAGATAAGAGACGTGCAATTCCCTGCAAGAAAAGGCACATCTGAGACCTTGCAAATGGCACTTGCAGTCAGCATCCAGGCTACACCTTGCCATGCGAGTGACTCTACCCCAGGTGCTGGGTTTATGTGCACTGCTGTGGGAGCAGCATGGGCATTTCTTGAGGCTGTGAAAATAGGAGTACCCATGTGTCGTATGAAGCAGGTCTCCCTGCTTCACAACACTTGACTTGCAGCAACAAGACAACTTGTAGTCCTGCTTCAGGGATAAGTCCCCCCTCTCATTTCTTTCTTTCACGTAATGTGGAAAATGGAAATACACAGGAATTCAAATCACATGCTGACACAGTACTAAGAGGGCAACTGAAGTTAACCAGAAAGCCAAGGAAATAAAGGGGAAAATAGGTGTCGGCCCATTCCAAACAGCCTGTAAGCAGCTGCACATTTGCCATGCTCTTAACATGGCCTTACACAAAAGCCTAGCTGCAATGTGCCAGTGACAACACAGTATCCCTTAAATGCAATATCCTCCATTTGCAACGGTTGAATTCACGGTCTCCACGTTGTAAGAAATATATTTAAAACATTTTATTTACAAATAGAACTACTTATACACCATGGACCAGTTTGTCAAACACAGTGTAGACTAGGACTGGATTGCCACATAAAATACAACACCCCTCACCACTCCATTACTCATGCAAGCAAAAGGGCCAAGTTCCTGAAATATCTCTGTGGCTGGAAGCCATCAGCCTACCAGAGATTACTCTACATTTCATCTCCCACCCGTCAGATTGCAGCACCCTTCTTCACATGGTGCAATTCTACACTGGCCCATGCAGACTGGCACTACTCACAGAGTTAGGTGTCAGTTCGAATGAGGGGAAAGAATAACCTCAACGATCTTTAGAAGACGCTAAGGGAGAGAGGAATCCACTTGCTAGGGACCTTTGCACGAGATTAGGATCTTTCTTTTTTTAAGAGTTCATCTGCTCTTATTCATTATTCCCATCCTATTTGATTATGACACGAGAACTGGTTTGTTCACAAGCATATGCAGTATCACTACCCAGAACTGAGATTTTAGGTTAAGAATAAGCATCTAGAGCAGGTGAACTCTTAAATGTTCTTCATCCAGTATAACTTTTAATAAATAATTTATTTTATTTTATAAGAAAAAAAATACAATGCAAAGCAACACATCACACATTATTACAAATATTCAGAGTTCTTCATCTAATAACAAACAACAGGGTGTCCTGAGATTCGGTGAGCACAGATCTTTCAAAAGGTGTAAGTATGCAGTCCACGTTTTGTTAGTAATTGGTCCAGTCAAATATCAGACTGAAACTCATGTCATGGATCTATCTATTCTTGAGTATTGTCCTGGTAAAGTTATTCTTGCAGTGGATTGAAAGAGCTCCAGACACACTCAAAGTCACTAGGTGGTCCACAAGTTTAAAGAGCAGGTCTGGTCCACTGGAAAGGTTTCCTTCAAGTCTGATATCCAGTTGGAAAGAAGGGGTGGAGGGTGAGGCTCCACTTTTCACAAGGTGACTCGTCCCTTTGCAAGAATTAGAGCTAAATGTAGAAATCACTCTTTGTTTGAAAACACACATTTTCAGGTCTTTGCTTAAGCAGGCAGAGCTCAGGACTTGGGGCGATATTCACCATTTTTAGCTTTTTAAAGTTTTATCTCCAAAAATTGGTCGCTAGCACTACTCTTTTCTGGAATAAATGCATTAAGCATTACTTTGAACAAAGCAAGGTGGTAACTGGGATTTTGATTTGCATGCTAGGAGGGATTTTCAAAGAGTGTTAAACATCTACCATCTCAAGCAGGTCCCCTAAAGAGGACACAAGCTGACTGCCCACAGACATCAGTCCTATCAGAATGCTATGGCCATCCCCTCTCTTGCAGTACTAGTAGCTTTACCTGGGAGATTTTAGGAATTCTTTACCTTCATCATATTTTTTTCAGTGTTTTCTGGCAGTGATTAACCAGTTCTGCTTTCTCCACCTCATTTCCATGTATTTCCTAAGCAGTTTCAATTTGGGGAGTATCATTTTGGATGGTATTTGAAGGCAACCTCTTAAATTGTAAAGAATCTTTTACTCATGTCTTTTGGGGAAAGAAAGCTAGTTTCAAACGTTCACATCTTCTTTTCACCTGATCCCCCCAAGTCCCAGCTCTGGAATATATTGAACAGTTGCCTCTATTAAAAAAAAAACATGGAACATTTAAACTGAATTCTCATTTGCAGAGTACAAAATGTTTTGTTGTTTCCTCTTACGGGGAGAAAAATTAAAACCTCCAGAAACAACAAAACCCCAAATATATCAACCTTTAAAGAACTTTACTTGTTTCAGTGTTTATTTCTTCCCCATAGCATCTCTGGAGAACACAAGAAACCTTCATCTGAGCCCCTGTAGAAGCCAACACTTCTCTCTCCCTTACTTTATTGATTTCAAGGGCAATCTGCCAGTTTAGATCATAGCACATGGTTCAGCTCTTAAATATGGGATAGCATTCCTCTGACACCCCTGAAGTCTAAGGTGGTTTCTCCTTTTTTAATGGCTCAGAGTTGGGTCTTCTGTCTTTTTTTTTACTATGTCTGAGAGGTCTTAATTTGGATGGCTTGTTAGCTTTTAATGAACCTTCCACAGTTTTCCCTGAAATAGACTTAAATGGGGTCAAGACCTCTTCACTAAGCCATAACTGCATGCAAAGGTGCATGAGGTGTTCAAGAACCAAGCCTGACTTATGCATCTCAAGGCAGCTGGGGGGGTATTTCTAGCTAGCACAGACAACTAGCTAGCTGGAGCCAACTTTGAAAAGTTGATGTAATTACTTTGAAATCAGCAGAACTTCTCTATATTTGTCAGGTAGGAATGTGATGGAGTTGTGCAGTGCAGTGATGCACTCAACTTTTTTGTACGAAGTGTGATGCAGCTGCACATGAGAAGAGCTTCCCAGGCCATTGTAGGAACCAAAACAGTAGCTTATACATGTTCTTCACAGCGTGATCAGATGAGCTGGTGATGACCACGCCAGCAGTCTCAGGGTTTGTTTTTGGCCTTATGAGGATGAACAAATCCACGCTAAACACTATACAGGAACCCAACGATGCGTTTCTTGTATTACCTTGCATTAAACTAGCCAGAATACAGCCAGCAGAACTACCTTTGGGATACTCCTTTATGGACAGTTTCGTTTCCCACAAGACTGCTTCATGCAGCCCCTCACCTAGTATGTGAGGTTGGAGCTTTTCAACTTCTTGCCTTTTTCACTTTCAAGAGAAGTGAGTCAGTGAAACGCAAGATGGATTAATAAGATGTCTACTTTCATCTTCAAAAAAAATCCCCCAAAGCTCCCAAGGCTCCCAGACATGAGCTGTTCTGCACCACTCTACTGCTGTAAAAGTTGGAAGAAAGCTGAAGTTCAACAGCTCAAACATGTCATCTTCACTGGGGACCAGTAAAGGACCAGAGCAGAATGACTTTTGTGCTACAGAGAACATCCTGGGACCCTGTGGAGGGGGCTTTAGATGTGGTTTGCAGCTGGTGAGGTTCTGAGAATCTCTGACAGCTATAATGATACTTAAAGACTTAAAACAACTTGCCTTTTTTTGGCTAGAACTATACAGAAAATGAATTTCTTGACTCACTGTCAATCTGGAAAACCATTTTGAAATACCTTTGGGGCAGCCTGGAAAGACTTAAGGGGGGTTACTTTTGAAATACCAAACAGTAAATATAGAGGAATACTTACATTTTAAAGTCAAATTAAACAGATCATTTCACAATCTGGAATATTACATCCAAGAAAAGGCAGGAATCTGGCATAGCTGTAATAGTCCCTTCTATTATTTATAAATCACAGATGTGCAACCCAGGGAATATTTAGTTATGTCTTATCACAGTGCACTGCACTTTGTGTGATTTGGGGGAAATGCAGTCATTCCTCCAAAAGGTGAGGTTAGCCATAGTTCTGTCAGTATGCTAAGAAGAGGGATGCTAAGACCATATAAAGCTACGTAGGTGGCAAAAATACCCATTGATTTGGAGCTGCACTCAACGTTTTCTCTGACCAAACCAAAGCATTTCACTTTTGATCTAAGTGTTTCAGAACACTTGAAATTACATGAAGTTTTAAAAAGGAACAAATGGGAAGTTTTTGTGAAACTTAATTTTTTTCTTGGATTTGACTAATTCAGGCAACCAGCAAAAACCCTATGATGTATTTTAGGCGTTCTGCAGATTCTACTAGGACTTCCTTTGATTCTAAGATTAAGGTGTCACAGAAGAGGGGAATGCTCCCCTTTTGCTTTTCTCTTACACTACTGCCTCATTCTATCTTCCTCACCCATCCTCTGGCTAGATCTTCATGTCTGCCTTGGCAATGGACCTCTTCCTTGGTCAAAGTGTATAGACCAGTCCAAAAGGAGCACCAAATGCATGTGAAAGTGTCAGGGACCCAAAAAAAAGGAACTAAGAAGAAATCTAAGCACCCTGGTTCCTTAGACAGTCACTAGAAAAGACTTCGTTCCTTGCCTGGGAGTTCATGCAAGTACCTGAAATTAGGCTGGATGAGTGCAGGAGTAAGGGACAAATACTTGTCAAGCAGATGGAGCAAATAAAATCAGAGAGAGCAGAGATGTTCTTGCACTCCATCCATACGTGACTTGTCTGGTTAAAGTGAAATTGAACCACATGGGGGTGTTACCAACCTGCAACATGTGCAAAGGAACTCTCACCCTGAAGGGTGAGCTACACAGCAAACCCTGTGGCAGACAGGAAAAATGCTGTGGTTCTGTGGAGCACTGGGATTTTTCCTGTTTTATTCCTAATCCTCTGCACTAATGATCTGCATGTGGTCAGAGGACTCACTATCTCTTCCAAAGAAACACCAGACATGGAGCACAATCTTTGTCATTCTGCCCCAATGTCTGCAATAACCTAAGCTGAAGTTAATCCAGCCGCAAAGGCAGGCTTTGGGGCAAGTTTGACTGAGTGTCAGGAAGAAACTACAGACAATTATACAAGCAAGACCAGCAATTAAATGTGGGGGCACAGCAAACCAGCAGCCTCGAGGCATTTATCAAATCATTTCAGTGCTGTCACCCTGTCTGCAGGTATATTCAGGTGCAAAAACCAAGAGCATGTGCAGAAGGAAGAGTCTTGGCCAGGGAGCATTGTCCCCTGGAGCCATTAGTTCGTCAATGGTATTCTGTTGGCATTGGCTGTACCTACTCCTATTTCTATTTACAGTAATGCTGAAAACTATTTCCACACTTTACTAGGCTTGGCTGTGCAGTTAGCTAAGTCTGGATCAACTCTTCAAGCAGCTAATGCAGTGTAAAGCCAGTATACCCCAGGGGGGCCTCTATCTCCTAAACATTTACTAGTATGCTTACTTTTTTTATTTGTTGATAACCCTCAGTAATAAACTGCTGTTATGATGAGAGGACAGCTTATCAATTATTGAAACTCAAGCATTAATTTCTGTGAGTAAAGAAGCCAAAGTACTGGCTGCCAGTGTAGTGACGGTAAGTTTTAGCCTTGTCTGCACTTGTTATCATCAATACTGATGCTAAAAGAGAAACTGATGACTGCAAACAAAGGGAAACGGTTTCCTTTCTGCAGTCTCCTCCTTGCACATTTTTGAAGTTTGTTTCCCTCCCCAACTCCAATACAAGAGGTGAAAATGATCTGGAAACTACTCACTCTAGGGTCACCTGAGCCACAGAATCCATCGAACTGTATCCATTCTCCATGAAAATCTCGGTGTATCGGCCCATTTTGATGGCTTCCAGCCACTCACCCACTGACCTGTAGGCACCGCTCCCCACTGGACTGTGTTCTACCAACAAATTTGATACTCTAAAGACAAAAGGAGAGACAGAGAAGCAAAAAGAATCAGTATCAAGATGTACCCAACATGACACAATTACTCTTCTGTGGCATTTTCAGTAATTGCTGCATCCCAATTCCTCCTGCAGAGCTGTAGTTTTTCTGACTCATTGGAAGTTGTTGACTTTACCCTGGAAGCGCAGCGCAACTTAAATGAGGAGGAGAGAACCACACTACGCTCTGCTTGAGCTCTGTGTGGGATTTCCCAAAGTTTTCAGTTTTATCCCTTTTTTCAGAAGGAGTAGCGTGAAAGCCTTCAGAACTACCAACCGTCATAGTCAGCAGAATGAAAACATTATGAAGAATTAGTTAGGCAAGACTTCACAGTGTATCAACCACATCGTTTCACCTGTAACCTCACCTGCTGCTTTTGAGTTGCTGCCATTGCTGCTTCACACTGCAAGTGGGAAGTGTCTGCTTCGACAGAGGAGCGGATTAGTGTTCATCCCCGTTACCTCTGACACACAAGCAGGCTCCTTTTCTACAAGGCTCTCCCTGTCACTCTTACTTCAAGGTCTTCAGTTTCACTCTTCCTGCTCTGTTTTCCTCCTCTTTCTTTAAAGCTCATAATTAACTTAAAACAACCCAGAGACTGGAAACCGAAACCCAAATTACATTTCCCAGCAGCAGCCATCAGCAGCAGGCTGTTGTTAACACTTCAAGGGCTGCTCCTGCAGAGTCAGGCCAGGATTTTGCATGCAGGCAGCATCCAGGAAGCCCTGCAGAGAGCAGCAATGCTCCAACCATGCCTCAGCCTCCTGGCGAGGTTCACGTTTAGTCCCGAAACCAGAGTGAGACTCCTGGCTCCTGCAGCCTCGCTCAGACCTCCGTGCAGCAACCGCTACCTGCTCAGTTATGTCACACACAAAAGAAGCAATTCAGGCAAATAATAACCCTTCGCCACAGAAAAACGCTGTGCAATACCTGGCACAAGCAACCTGTGTTGTGAGCAGCCCCACCACACTACTAATGATGTGCAGAGCACGAAGAAACTTGTCCAAGGTCAGCCAGGAAAGCAACCAGATTTCTCCCGTTTTGTAAACCAAGACACACAGCTAACATAAGCCCTGCATAAAGATTATTACCCACAGGTAAAAACATTTGCTGGGTCAGCCTCTGACTGTGAGAATTATGCTTAAAAGATTTGCAACTCGAAGGAGAGCTGAGATTTTATATTGTTATAGCACTTCAGGAATCTTCATATATTTTATGATCACATTAGTATTATTTGTTTATTTAATAGCAATGCTGAAGGGTCCAATAAAATGTGAATACTTGCAGTACCAAGAGCATAATGGCTTCCCATAACATTTTATACACTTGAGGAATTCAAAACTCCTAAGTAATCATAATGAGAAGTGGATTTTCATCACTAATGTCAGGAGGCACCTACTGATATGCATGCACTGTAATGTAGAGAGTGACTTCCTCCCTTATTTGCATTAATGAGAATTTCCATAAAGAATACATTACATATATTAAAAAAATCCTTTACAGCTGCTGTACTTCGAAATTATGATTCATTTGGAATTACTGTGGTCCAGGCATGGCAATCTGTGATTACAGAAACACAGCCCCAAAGCCTGGCTGTTCACATACTCCATCCACATTGAATATACCCACAGCACCTTTAAAAATGAGAAGTTTGGAATTGCACGGGCCTGTCAGTGGAATAAAATATCAGCAAAGTGTTTAGCAGCCCAAGGAGATGGTTTACTGCCTATTTTAATCTTTCCTAGCCTAACAGTTTGGTATAACAGTACATACTGCCATGTAACAGGCCTTGAAAATGACTGTTCTGAACTGAAAATTAAAGAGAAACATCACATTTCATGCTATCATAGATGTTTTCCTGCAGGTTTGCTGGGGCTAACATTACAGCTAATCGCTAATAAGAGTCATTCTTCAATTTCTTCTTCGTATGGCTAATGATGCATCTGAAGTAGTCCGAAGAATCAGATCTATTTAGTATTTAAAAATGAAACTATGTAAAGTTTTCGTGTTTCTTCTCTTCCAGTGCATGAGATGTCATGCACTGGGACATGTCATTTTTTTTTCTTTAGTCCTCTGAGAATAAGCTTTTCTGATGGGCCTCTTCCAGCATTAATAAGGGAACTCCATGGCCATCAATCAGTGAAGCAGCAATGATTTATATACATACTCCTTCATGAACATGTGAGAGACTGAGTGATTAGCAACATAGATGGCTCTGAAGTAATACTCGTGTGCTTACACTGAAATTACTAAAGCCTCTCCAAGACTCCAGTATGGTGGAGAGACCACTACTAAAGGTCACTAAAAAAATTAATCTCTCTGTTTTTTCTCAAGTGGAGTTTCATTTCTTGACCCATACTTCCCTTATTTGTAGCAGCGTAGCTATTGAAATGCATGCTGAATTGCAGACTGGCTGCTTCATTCACTTAACGCGGTTTTAGCAAATCATTTGTATACGACTCTTTGGGAACCACAGGGATCCCCTCACAATTGCAAAACCTGTTGGAACTGGAGGTTGCAGCTAACACACCTGGGAATACCTGTGGGAAGATGCACTTAGACATCCATGAGCTTTGCACATCCTACGTTTTCCCAAGAGACTTTCTCATTGGTATTACAAAGATAAAGTCAACAGGCAGATAATTTGAACAGTGTTTACTATCTACTTCACAGACTCAGTCTTGCTCTCGCTCACCTTGGGGTAGAGTGCAGGTAGCTTTATCATAGACCTATAAATACTGCTGAAACTGCAGTTTCTGAAAGGCAGGCCACAGTAATTTTCTTTGCTGCAGTAGCGCTACATTTATAGAGTTACTGAATTGCTGACTGGTCTGCCAATTTAAACAGAAAAGGCTGGGTTTGGGAAAACTCTCCTGGTCTTAACAAAGCTGGAGGAACATCCACGTGCAGATGCACGTAGGCTAAAGAGTAAATGGTAATTCGGCACCAGGGGTGGGTATTCAGACAAGAATCTTCCTTTGAGAAATGGCTCTGGCCTGATTTTGTACCTGCTCGATGCATTAACCAACGTCTTCAAGCTGCTTGGGTTACGGATGAGCTTGTCCAACATGCTGACAATTTCGTCAAACTTGGGCCTGCTGTTGCGATCTTTCTGCCAGCAGTCAAGCATCAGCTGGTAGAGAGCAGCAGGGCAGTCCATGGGACTTGGCAGGCGATAGCCTTCCTCCACGGCTTTAATCACCTATGGGAAGTAAAACACAAGGCTGATGGGTTGCTTTTCTTCCTCTTACCTTTTTCCCCGAATGCAAATTGGTTTAAATAGAGAACTCTGTGTCTAGCAATATGCTCGCACACAACCGATCCCCCCAACCTCTGCATATAGGAGACAAATCAAATAAACTCCATTATCTTTCACTGTTTCTATGGCATAGCTTGAATAATTGATTTTTAGTCACTGTAAAATGAGTCTAGAAATCCAACGTAACCAGAGGGTCAGATCTCAGGTTGCACTTGTTCAAAGCTCAGCTGAGGTCTGCAGGTCACACCAGAAAACTCCTAGAGCCTGTTCCTGTCTGCCAACAGCAGCCTATGGGGCTTTCTGGCATTGTCTTGAAGTACAGTGATTTTGTTTATTCAGATGTTGGCTTCTTTTTAAATGAAAAGGCATGTGCTCAACCACAGATTTGTATTACAGTAATAAAAGCCTGACTGTATTTCAAAAGAGACTTTGAATGCTAATTGATGGATGGATTCAAGGCAGAGGCAGAACAACCATCTCATATATCATTCAATACTGTCTGGGTCTAGTCGTTTCTTACTGTGTCCACGTTTCTGCCAGGAATTTAAAATGTCAGCCTAAGAGTATGTAAATTAAAAACAGTGGAAGTTTGTTGCACTGATTTCAAATACAAACCATCTATGGTTCTATATCCAAAACAAGTGGTAAGCACATGTGCTGCCTGCACTCTGGAAACAAATGAGGGCAGAATTGAATAAAACAACTTTTTTTGCTCATTTTGGACAGACTACAGCAGGGCTCCTAGCACAGCAGTTCCCATTTTAAACCCTTAACAGCATTCAGGAGAACACAGCTCTCATTTCAGGCCACAAGGGTCTGCAACCATGTCAGCATGTCAGAGTCCTAGCAGCTCATCTTTACACCCTCTACTCCCAAGACTTATTGCTCAACAGGAGTTGGAAGCAACTATTGCTGAGAGTGAATGCTGTGTGGAAAACCACAACGCTTCACTGCTTGACTCCAAGGACTGCCTCAAATACCATTCATTCTAGGCACTCTCTCACTTATGATTTGAAAACATCTTGTGCTTAAAAAGAACGCTCTATGGTTAGGATTGCACTTCAGAAGGCTCCAAAATTTAGGACCACATGCATTACTTTCAAAACATCCTCCACTATAGATCTTTCACCAGGTAGAAGAGTCCCAGGAATGAGCAGGGCTGGCTGAGCAGCATTAGCAGAAACCTGGAACTCTCTAAGGACACATGTAGTAGAGAAGACATGATTCGAGGCTTTCTAGTCTTCTCAAATGATACTGAGCAGTGTGAAGATCTGGCCCACAACACCTGCAATCCTTCTGTGCTCTGACAGAGGCTTATCTAAGATTTCATCTGTCGGTGGAGCAGTTGCACCGCTCTCCACCCGACCTTTGTCTATAAAGTGATCTTGTCTACTGCTGGCCTACTATGTTGGCTTTTCCTCACAGCATCAAACACCACGCCCACCATACTGCACTATCTGCATTGTCTATTCTTCACATCATGCTTTTCAGCTGGTCCCTGGCCCTGGATTTACAACCGCCCTATAAAAAGTCTCAGTGTGGCACAGCCATGAGAACATTATTTGCTGTGTTTATAACAATAATGGATTATCCTCCAGCTGTAGCAGAAAGAAAATAGTAGCAGGACAGGTAGCAGACCATCTGGCACCAGCTCAGAATATCTGAACTACATCTGCAATGGGGTTATGCATGCTTTATGTTCCTGGCAGTAACATCACAATCAATAGCATTAACTCAATTTACAGGATGTCATTCATTCTGGTGATACGATGTAAATGGTATCAAAATACTGCAGAGGGCTAGGAGCTGAAGTACACTCTTGCATCTGAAGGTGCCTTCAGGGTCTAGATGTAACAAGAGTAAAAGAATGATGCAATAAAGACTAAGTCACTTGTAGCAACTGCAATACTTGGAAAAAAAAAAGGCAGATTTGCCATTTTGTTCATGGGCAATACTGCTTCTTAAGACTCAAAGAGCTAAAACTTGCATAAGTAAGGAGACATGTTTGTCACTTTACCTTTTCTGGAGAAGCGCTATTCATTTAAGGATGGGGTGACCACACTAGGGATTTTTGGAAGGTGACAACCTGAGATAGTCTATTCCAGTAAACCAAAGTAACATTTATAGCTCCCTGTTTCCACAAAACTTCTAGTCTGAAGACTACAAAGCAACCACTATGGTCATTTAACTTACCATCATAAAACAGGTCACAAAATTCCCCTCAATTCCTGTACTGAACCTTCTCTTGTGGTTCAAAACTTATTTTTAGAAAGCCATGTAGTCATCAGCATGACTTTAAAACGTGGTTTGTAGCATTGAAGTTACAATACTGCCTGCCTTGTGGCGTTGCACCCCCTCTACCATGGGGGAAACCAGCCTGGCTGAAGCATGGTGAGAACTGTTTTGCTCACTGCTGACTGCGCCTGCGTATAATATGTTTTAATTATAAACCCCACAAAAAACTCTTGTGCAATGGAGCCTGGAATTCACGTGAGCAGAGCTCACCAGACCTCCACCAGCGCTACATCTGACACTGCTGATTCTTCTGCCAACACAAGCAGGGGAGGAAAAAAGAAAGACAATGGGCCTTTAGGGGATTGAAAGAAGGAGGCATAAATACAAGGAAAAATATTTTTCTGCCACAGCACTGAATTAAATTTCCTAGACTGCCACCATCGAGGCATTTACCATCTGCACGTACTACAGGGAGAAAGAGAACCCAAGCAAAGCCTGATCAGGAACTGATGCTCATGAGCATCTCACCAATGTTCTGCTTTTTGCTGTTAAAGAAAGCATTCCCTCAGCCAACTCTTCCCAGGTGTGAAATTCACCTTATGCCCAGAGGATGGACAAGGTGGTATTTATTTTTCTTCAACCGTTCTGCAAAGTGTAGGTGCTGACGGTGTTACTAACCTGGCAAGGGATTCCCTTGGCCACAGGGTGTTATCTCACTGGCACCAGCCTGAATTTCAGGCTGACATTTACTGAACATCTGTACTGCACTGGTGCATCAGCATTAGATAGTTAAGAGTGCTTAGTATGACTGAAAAAGCTTGACTCTAAATTGCTGCATTCTCCATCCAGGTACAGAAGAAAGCCTCTGTATTTGATTGAGTTAAATCCCTGTGTTGATACACGCTGCTTTACCAAACTCCCTACAAACATGACAACCTCAGCAGCGTAGAAGCGGTGGGGCATTCATGCCAAACAACACACTTGTCTCCCTGGGAAGCAGCACGGTGTGAGTGTCTCAAAGGCACCGCTCATTTTCCTGCCTGGGCTTGAGGTGAGCAGTCAGGACGAGACAGCATGACAGGTAGTCACATTCACCGATGGCAGAGGCCCACAGACAAAACAGAGGAGAAACAGACAGCTCAGCCAGAGCTTCTGCTGCCAGCGAAACAGCAGAATGTCAAAGGGATAGGGACACTGCTCAAAATGAATTAAAAAATATATATGTAGGAAAAAAAGGATGAAACACGAAGTGTTGTGCTTGTGACTGAGGAAGCTCATGGCAGAGCAAGGCCGTCTGCTCCACTCAGCCAGCAGCAGCACTTTCCCAGGTGGCAGGGATGCAGAAGCAAAGCAGGAGTGATGAGGAAGGGCTCTCTGCCATATGCTGAATGGCTGCATTTTTTCCTCCATCAGGGTTGCTTTGGGGCTTGGTGTGCTGCATGGTGCCCCCTACCTCATGCACTAGATGGCATCCTGAGAGACTTCCAGATCTCATACTTCTCAGAGATGAGAATAGGAAGAAGAAGACCAGGCAAATCTGGCAAATCCAGGCTTATTTATTTTTTTTTTTTAGCTTTAGACAGATGCTTATGGTGAACGCAGGGTACAAGGAAGTCTTGCAGCAAGAACAGGCGATCCTTATGCAGTCTGGGACAAGAGCTAGTGTAAGGAGGGTGGCAGTGTCCCCAGGCATGTTTGGGGGTGCATCTGAGAGTGATCCTGAAGTCAGAGCCTTGAGGGAGCACTGGGGCCCAGGAGCAACGTGACACACCTTAAGGGTGCTGCACAAAAAAAACGAGAGCTTGCATTAACACAGACAAAGAATTTCACAGTAAGAGAAAGCAAAGGATGAGAGGAAAAAAAAAAAGTGCAGAACCATATTCTCAAGATCAGCAATGCAAGGGTGACTGAGATGCAGCTCCCTGCGCTGCCAGTTTGGACTGCTATCACTTGATCAAAACACACAGCTTTTGTGCAGCAAAACAAGCCCTTACCATGACTCTCTTGAGTTTCTGCTTTACACGGCAGCAGGGGTTTGAACACACAATTGAAATGCTGCCAGTTATCAGCATCTATCCCCTGGCAGACCTTTGTCATTAAGCAGAGCAGGGACAGGCTCCAGCTCTAACAGCATTAGTGAAGCTCCAGCAGTCTGCCGGGAGAACCAGGCTTGCCTCTGTGTGGACACATTTCCCTCTGCACACAGCCTGCTCAGGGATGCTGCGAAAACAGAGCATCAAACGGGAGGATTGCTTAGGTCTGGCATGGGGAGCAAAGACATTTTTACAGCGGCCGTCCTCCTCTGTCCCCATCCTGCATCTCTGATTGCAGAATGAAGACTAAGCCCTCAAGTCCCCCCACGTGGCAGCTCCCACACGTGCTTACATCTTGGTTTGTCATTTCCCAGTAAGGTCTCTCGCCGTAGGACATCACTTCCCACATCACAATGCCGTAACTCCAGACATCACTGGCCGACGTGAATTTGCGGAAGGCGATTGCTTCAGGTGCCGTCCATCGGATGGGGATCTTCCCTCCCTGCAATGGGAAGGGAGGAAAAAAACAGATTGCAGAGGAGGGCAGATAGCATACAAAAGAGGACAAAACAGCACTCCTTAGAGCACTGAGGGATGTTATTTTCTCTCTGGAAAGAGACATCGAATTTTAAAGTAAATCTGTTTGACAGCATGGGGCCCCTTTCCACATTATCTCAGCCCATAAGCATTTGTAGGCTGCCTACTAATTGGCTGTCCTGAAGGTTTGTTGTTTGAATGCTGTTTGAATGCTGGGACATGTATAGGATCAACATCTCAATTATGTTGCACTGGTTGGTAGGGGAATACAGTTCCTCCATTTCTAAGAGCGAGCGGGGGAGGAACAGACAGCTCTGAAGCCAGGGAAGACTTTGATCTAATGAGAGCTTCATGCAAATTGCTGCGGAAGTAATGCCTTTTTTTTTCCCCTCAATGCAGTCCCAATCCTGCAGAGAGATCTGCACAGTGGGCACAGAAATCTGTGCGCGCAAAGACCTGCCTGCGTGGCCTTGGCTGCGGGACTGAAAACGATGTCACCTCCCACAGATCACTGTGGTTTATCTTTTATCACATTTATTTTATAAATACTATTATTCTAGCATAGGGAGAGCTGTCAAATGCGTTTATGCATTTCCTTTTCCCCTTTTTGATTTTAGGAATCAAACTTCAGACCAGCTCTAAGAGAAGGAAAGGGGGGAAGGAGAGTTTGGATTAAGAAATACTTTTCTCATTGGGTTTAAAGAGTTGTCTCCCTTGATATATATCAAAATATATCTTACTGTGAAGTCCTTTCCTCTCAGTGCTGAGCTACATGTTGGAAAATCTCCCTGAATGTCCCCTAATGCTGTTTGTTATTAGAAAAAGGTAGAATTTGGAACACATTTAAAAAGCAAATTAGAAAAGTTCCTTCTTCCAATAATTATTTATTCACAGGCTTATCAGTGCGTGCCTTAAGTGAAGGGCCAGATTCTCAGCAGTGCCAATTAGCACACAGCAGCACGTTGCAGTCACAGCAGGGCTGGATGAGAGCCCTCCAGCCCGCAGGGAAGCTTTGGTCCAGCAATGCTCTGAGCCCCATTGTGGGGCCGTGACTGCCAAGAGCTGAAATGCCTCTCCCAAAGTGCAAAATCTTTGCAGGAAGGGGGAATGTGACCCAGGGAGCTCCCATCACAATACACAATGGAAAAATGTTAATAGGTAACGTTAAGGAGTGCCAACCCACACTGTTGGAGACTTTTTCCAGGGCCTATGATGCTGGGGATGGGTGCCTCCCACGCCTCTCTGTGGCACTGGGGCCATGTGGCCTCACACTGGCACAGGTAAGCTGATGCCCAGAAGGGATGGATCCTGCCACAGGCTGGAGCAGCCCTCTCAGGTTTGGGAAAATTACTGTTGATGGGGAAGGTGGAAAACACATCTCATTAGCAATAGACATTATGTGCTTGCCGGAATTTTAAAAGAGTTAAATGCTCCAGGAGACCATGGCCAAGATCTCTGTGTGGGTGTCACTCTTAGTCCTTCTGACCTTAGGTATTCACCAAAGATGGCAAGATACAGCTGGGAGTGCAGCACCTTTACAAAGTTCATTATTTGACTCTGGTGCCCAACACAAAAGTTCTGAGACTGCCATTAAGTTCTGCTTTACTTGGCCATTCTCACTTCTAAGATATACACTGATCCAATACTGATTAGCTGATAACATCTGGTCAAACGCTTATGCATAGTTTAGGGGCTGTGGATTTGTAGAAACCTCTTTGCCGAACAGCCTGAATACCAAAATGTGTCAGGAAGCATAGTTTTCTTGGGCTCAGTCCATTCAGTATTTCCATACGTGGTGCTCAGGGACATGATTTAGTGGTGGGTTGTTAGGGTAGTACGCTTAGGTTGAGGTTAGACTTGATGATCTTGAGGGTCTTTTCCAACCTGAGCAATTCTATGGTTCTACAATATAACTCACCCTGGTAGTGTACGCTGCTTCAGGATCATCTTCTAGGACTCTGGAGAGGCCAAAGTCGGACACCTTGCAGACTAAGTTGCTGTTGATGAGGATATTCCTGGCAGCAAGGTCTCTGTGTACATAACCCATGTCAGACAGGTACTTCATTCCTGACGCGATGCCTCGCAGCATCCCGACCAGCTGAATGACCGTGAACTGCCCATCGTTCTTCTGCAAAGGAAAGGAGACATTTGATCAGATGAAAGTCTCTGCACCCTCAGCATTGCATGTGCACAAATAAAAATGCAAACGCGAGTCTCTAGGGAAGAAAAACAGGGAAATTAATAATTCATTACTCTCATGCTCTGACCATGAAGCTTTTCAAAGTTTCATTGTTTGGATAAGCATCTCTAGAGACAAAGCTAAGGAAATGTAGTTCTTTTAACCGGAGATCAAGCAGCAAGCTATTTCCAATGGCGACTGATGAAGAGATTGCTACAGGGAGGCAACATGTATAAAAACACCAGGACGGACTATCTCTGAATCAGCCATCTGAGTGGCGCCAAGTTGCTTATAAATCCTACCTGCAAAAGTCTGCGTGACAATATTTGGGGCAGGGGCTCTCCCCATGCTACTACACTGCATTTCTAACCACTTCCCCTGCCTTCCCTTCTCAAGGAGGTCTCATGAAAAGCTCTGACATTGCCTGGTTTTTGCCACGATGCAGTACGGATGCATCAAGAAGTTTGGCAGGATGAATGAATCCTTTCCACACAGCAGATTGCTCTTTAGAACAAACACAACATTCTGCAGTTTACTGTTATCTGCTTGTATCAGGGCATGAACCATGTCCCTCATGTGGCTGTATAAGTACAAACCAAGCAGATAACTGAGCTATTTCTGCCTCCAGACTGCACTAATGACTGAACCAGCACCCAGCAAACATTTTTGTTGATATTAATCTTCTGCAAAGAACACAAACTTTAACCAGGCCTCCCTGGAACAAGGGTCTAAGCGTTACCTTTAAAAATGTATCCAGAGAACCATTTTCCATGTATTCTGTTACTATCATTACAGGTTTGCCTGGAAAAAAAAAAACAAACGTGTGAGACGGTCAGCAGCCATTTATTAAAAACAAAACAAAACACAAAAATAAATGCTTTTCATAATGTTTCTGAATGTGAATATGTAGCCACGCAGTGGTAAATCTAAACTGAATTGCCACTGCACCCGCAGGATGATCACACTTTTTGCCCACATGTACATAGAGTCAAGGCGATCAAGGAAGGGAAGAAAAGGTGACCCCATATTACGGACGGGGAGCAAATCCTAGAGTGTTTAGATAGTATTCGTGAAAGAGGTTATGAGCTGAACCCTGACAGCTGCTCCAGCAGAGCCAAAATGCACACGGCGATCCTATAGCCTCCCCACTCTGAAGTAACTACCTGAGCCCAACAGGAGCAACCAGAATGACCTGAACTATCTATCTGAGTGCAATAACCATCAAGGCCAGGAAAGGATGGGATTATGTCCTGTGTAATTCAAGAAATCCCATGTGACCATCCATGTAAGTACATCTGGAAATATGAAGAGGAATATTAGTGCTGCAGGACAAAAGCAAATAAGCACAGAGTGAGCAGCAGTGCAAATTAGGAGGTTTCTGCCTACAAGAACAAAGCTCCCAATCAGGCCCCCCAGCACGGGACCAGATGCTCTACGCTGACCTCTGTGTATCCCACTCCTGGTGGATGTGCTGGGACACCCACTGCTCCCCGGTGCTGGCTGGGAGCTCATGCTCCCTCCTTTGGCTATACAGCCCCAGAGCGGTTGGCACGGCCTGCTGCGGGGCAGGTGTTGGGTTAACACCAGCACAGGGTCTGCATGCAGGGAGGCACGAGCAGCCTTGCTGCAATTACAATTTCAGGAAGCTGTTTGCTGTACCGGTTCCTTCTCACCTTCCCTAAATAATAACAAGATCTCTTCCCAAGATGTGTACTGCATTGATTCAGTGAAGTAGTTAAAAAGAAAAGGATCAAAACAAAAGTTCTTAACAAAAGACCTGGCTTCCTATTGTTGACAGGAATAATAATGTTTTTCGAAATCCATTTGATTAATTTTCATGCCCGAATCATTTTAATGGTAATTATATATATAGTTTTTGCTCAGTTTTTATATCTAATTTCTCGCTAGCTTGCCACAGTGGCATAGCAATAATTAATGTGGTGTGCTCCAGCCCTTGTAAATTCAATGAAATCTTATAAGAACATGTAAATTATTTTTTATTTAAATCAATTTGCATTAGCTAGCATGAAGCACAGACAAAAGAGGAGCTGTCAATTATTTGTAAAGTGCATTATAAGTGTCTTTTGTTGAAACGATCAACGAGAGCTGCCACATGTCATAACATGCACACGGAGGTAAATGCTCCTAAAATCAGTTCATATTCTACCATTAAGACTGATCTTAATCTTCCCACTTTCCCACTATGTTAACCATTTGCCTAATTTACTGTTTAATTATCTACATAATAAAGATAATTGTGAACTTGTCAATCAGAACTCTTGCCGTTGTGCAGATCCTACCTTTGCAGCAAAAGGGACTTGTGCTGCTTCCATTCTTTCAGTTCTTATCGCAGCTACAGTCTGAGCTCAGAGCTTGCCAGAAGTATTATTTTTGAAATGAGAGCTGCACCCTGGGGCCGGGAATAATAATATCGTGTGTCCCAAACACTGCGAGCCCTGTCTTCAAGGCTGGCAGACTTGAGTCTGTGCAGAGCTCAATGCACAGAATGGACGCTGTGCTCGAGGAGGAAAATCCCATGTACGCACTCTCTTTTTACACTAAAAAAGCATTCTGGGATTGCATGAACACAGCATGGCTATGCGTGCAGATGGAAGAGCCAGAGAGAGGAGTGCTGGCACTGCTGCCAGGAGAACAGTTGCGGTCGGCCACAAGCACGGGAACCTTCAAATGCACGTCTGCTTCTTCCAAAAAAGTTTGCCCCTGCTCTCAGCAGTGCAGATTCCTGTTATGTTAATCTTCAAAAGCTGCTGGGGTTGTTTTATTTGTTTTGTTTTCAGTGGGGAAAAACAGAGAAGCAGCGAAGTGAAGCTGCTGCTGTTTGACTGTATGTGCGTTGGCAATGTGTTTCTCTGCATCACTGATGAGTGATTTAAGGTAAAACCCAGGTCCTTTAAGTTACCTGTCACACAGTCTCCGCAGAGAGCATGCTGCCATTTCTGATGTGCCCAGCCTAACGAGTTGCTGCAAAGCGACTGCAGGATGGGGCCCTTATCTCTGACACATAAAGGCAGCGCTGCAGCAAGAGTGGCATCTCGTCACCCCACCGCCCTGAGGGACCTCCTGCAGGATCCTGCCTTGGGTTTCCATCAGAGAAAATGAAACAAGATTTCTGCACCTATGTTTCATTATCTGACGGCCGCAGGTTGACACTCATAGTGAAATAAATTAGTCCCATATCCAAGAGCGTGGAAATAAGGACGCAAACAGAATAACTTTTAACCAAAGTAAATTAAAAGTAAACACCGGTCCTTCTAATGTGCTGGTCTGACTCTCTGTCAGCAGGGCTCACTTACGCTGGTGGTTCGGGGCCATAAAATGTACACAGATGTCATTCCTACCCATGTACACATTGTCAGAGCAATGCAATGGGATGCTAATGAAAACGGGACTGCTGCCACTGTAAAGCAGAAATAGCTAAGGGCTTGTCTGCATGGGCACAATGATGATAATTAATCCAAATTAACTAAAGGTGGGCATTTGAAGTAATTAGTTACATGGCATTGAGGCTCTGCACAAAAATTCTCATTCAGAATTAAAAACGGACTAATTCAGTTTAACTTAATTTACTTCCGACATAAATCGTGATCCATCAAAGACATTTTACCCTAAAGTTCTCAATCTACAATAGGGCAGTGACTGAATTGCTAAATGGGAAGAGAAGTTAAAAAGCCCTCAGAGATAGTATCGTAGTCTAGGACTCATGAAGTTGTTTTGGTACATTCACACTCCATTTGCTCCAAGTCCAATTTAGAAGTGGCTCTGCTCCAGCGAGGAGAAGAAGGGTTCCTGACCCCTCCCTGAAAAGCTGCCACAGTTGACATGGAAAACTTCAGTTTACTTTGGAACAGGGACTGGAGAAGAGGTGAGCTGAGTAAATGCTGAGTTTCTTCTCCTCAGGCTCAGTAAAGACTGAATTAAATAAGCAAATGTGATGTGTAAAGGAGAACAGCTGCAGTAGGACAGATGGAAGAAGAGCTACCTGAGATGTAAGCTGGGGGCTAAGGACCTCAGGAGGGAGACAGCACTCGCAAGCACCCATCCCAGTTCTGGGATTATATTTTAGCAAAGGAAACACCTATAGGCACAGACATTCGAGGGCACTGGCCGGAAGAACTCAGGGCACTGAGTCGGCAGAGCCATTCCCTCAGCTTCTATGGCTCAGCTCCCCGCAGGCAGCCAAGACCTGGATCTATCCTACCTTGGATACCTTGACCTCTGGAAACTTGGGAAAGTGAGGCACTCCTTCCTTCTCTATGCTATTTTGTGCCTCATCTTTGAGAAAAGCATCTGAAATCCAGAGCCACCAGTTGTTCAACACAGTGGCCACATCTTATGGTTGCACTCGCTGCCTTCCTCAGCTTCCCTTTGGCATTTATTCCCAGCTCCAGTTCCCAGAATAAATGGCTCTTAGGCCATAAAGCCCCCAGCATTCCCACAGCCTTTGAATCTGATGGCTGCTATGAGCAAAACCTGCTCACTGGGGAGCCGCACCCTCTCTCTAAGAGAGAATCCCACCCACCTTCTGAGGCCCTGGCAGCCAGAAAGACTCACACCCATGTCAGCAGCAGCTTTTATGGCTGTGTGAACATCACTCACTTCCTGCCCAACAGCTCACATCCCTACAGGGCTAGAAACGGGCATTTTCTGTCCAGGAAAGACAGATGTGGTGAGGCTAAGCCATGCACCCTTTCATATTCTCCTATTCAGGCTTTAACATGCACCCCTCATCCCATAGACACGCCTCTCCATTTATTTCATTCTTCTCCCTCAGCTGAGTGTGTGGGGTTGCACTATCATATGCTGCTCTGGTGGGGCTCACAAGGGGACATGTCCGTGAGATCAGGAAACACAACAAGGACGCAGTCCTGGGGTAGAACTGTTGCACAGGCTGTGGCTCCGTCAAAGCACACACACAGTTGCCAGCACACAGTATCACATCCAAATTCATTCTTTTTTTCCCCCATCTTTATAATATTTATTTCCATGAGAAACCGATTTCGGTTATTTTTTTTTTTCTTAAGAAGTTTTGGGAAGCACATTTTCAAAGAAAAACGCAAGATAAGGCTGTTGGCTGCAAACTAGCATCAATTCTGAGTACGATACGATGATACAAACAGGACAGACAGCCAGTGTCTGCATCTTCTTTATTATAGCTCTGAGAAAGAGCTGATCCCGGAGAAGATGCCTCTGGTGAATGATGGTTGGTCCTATCAACAGCCACATGGCCCCAGACACCAGCATTTCAGTGGCAGTGGCTAAGTTCCAACATTACCAGTCATGAAGGCAAAAGGGGTGACAGCCATTCACACTTGTGAGGCTAGTGTCTCTCAGGCTAGCTAAAAACTTCCCCAAAACACTTGAAATATATTATTAAATGAAGGAGTTGTTACCCACAAAAAAACCTAACTTAGGTTTTTTTATATATTTTATATATTATATATATAATATATTTTTATATATTAAATATATATTATATTTTTGTATATATTTATATATTTTTTATATATTTTTATATATTTTATATATATTTTTATAAATAACTTAGCCAACCTTATTTCTGTCTTGCAAATATCGGGCTGAAATAAAGCATACTGCGAAATGCTAGAGAACCTGTAGGTCTTTTTGTTGGAGGACATCCATGCACACTCACACTCCTCCAGATCCTCTAAGGCTTCCAATCAGCAGAGCAATGACACCTCTGTACCCTTCTTGCACCCTCACACCTCAGCTAACTTCCATCCTTGCTCACGTCTCTTGTGAGCAATCATGAGGTCCCATCATGACCCTCTGCCAAGCACTTTGCTTCAGTGGTTTCTTGAAATACGATGGCTGGAAATCATTTGGTTTGGCTACCCACACTTTTGGTAGCAAAATTTTCTACCTTTCCCTGTCAGGGAAATCACTTCCTATGTCTCAGCATTTCTTTGCTCACTGAAGGAATAAGAAGTGAATCTGCTGGAAGCACTGAGAGGAAGGCTTGATGTCCTGGTGTTCAAAATGGTCCTGTGTGGCCTCACTTCAAGCAGAGGATGCAACCAAATTATTTGGAAGGCAGAAGTCATGCAGCATGCTCCATTGGCACTCAGATATCCTAAGATACTCCTGTCTCCACCATCTATCTCCTGTTTGGACATAGCCAGGCATATCATCTCCCATTTTGTTAACTTTAGGCCTTTGGATGGGGATTTTCTCTTAGCCCAAGTGTATTACACCTTAGGATCCTGTTAATATTTTTCATCATTTCTGTTCCCAGACCTACTAAGTGTGGAATTTCAGGCAAGGGGAGTTTCCTGCTTTTAGAGAAACAACAAAGCGTGCTCTCAAAACTGGAGTTACCCAGTATTTCCTCCCCCACCTCTCCCATCAGTCAGTGTTCAGAGACAGCAGCCTGCAGCAGTCTGCACCTACTTTTTGTGACGACACCTTCCAGGTGGATGATGTTGGGGTGGTCAAACTGCCCCATGATGCTCGCTTCTCCCAGGAAATCTCGCCTTTGCTTCTCTGTGTAGCCCACCTTCAGGGTTTTGATAGCCACTGGAAACTCGCGTTTTCCCTGCAGTTTCAGCCGCCCACTGCAGACTTCTCCAAATTCACCTTCAGAGAAAATCAGAAAGAAAGGGATCACAGTATGCCTAAGGAATGCAGAGTGCATATCGGTCTGTAGGATACAGCCTATCTTCCTTAGAAAGCTAATCAAAAATACCCAGGGCAGTCCCTCATTTGTGAATATGGAAAGGAGAACATCACAGTGATAAACATCACAAACAGCCAGCATAGCACAAGCCATAAACACGAGAAAACTAGGAAGCTGCAAATCCCAGTCTTTCAGAAAGATAATCAGAGCTGAATGAAACACTCCTGGTGGTGGATTTGATCCTACTCTATAGGCAAGCTGTTCCAGTATGTACTGTTCCTAAATTTAAAGAGCTATGCTCTGAATTCCATTGGGCTTTTTCTCATTCCATGATGTTTTTGCCTACTAGATGAAAGACTCCTGTCATATTCTGTACCACTGCTCTGTGTAGAGGGCTGTAAAACACAAACCAGTTGCTTCTTGACCCTCCTTTGCTAAGCTGGATAAATGCAATGCTGTTAGCCTCTCACAGTAACATATATTTTTATGGACTATGCACTCTTTTCAATTTCACAACTACCTTTTTTTAAAGGTAGCCTAAATGGATATTTTTTCTGGTGAACAGTAAATTATCTTTAAAAACGCAGTATGAGAGGATGCCAGATATTCCTGCTGTTGGATGTGAATCCAAATGAACAGCTGAACTTGAACAGAAATGGAAACTTAGTCTTTTAACCATGGAAATTAAATACTTTAGACTTTGGTTTGTGCTTGTTTTTGCCCTTCCCCCTTTAAAAAAAAATCTCAGATGAACTCTCAGTCTTTACTTTTGCTTCAAAACTGACTTCAATCAACAAGGAGAAAAAGATGAAAGTGGTACAAAAGAATCTGAACATGAAGCGACTAATTTCCCTTAGCATTCTATACATAGAAGTAACTCAGGTCGGTCCAAACTTGTCTGTTTTCCGCCATTTTTAATTCAGTCATTGAATTTCAAAGTTGCAGACAGTGGCAGGTTTGTCCCTGGCTTTTGCTGGAACAAAGGTACGCTCCACATAGCTCGCAGAGTGCCTAACAGCACAGATATTTCACAGCCCTTTTCTGGTTTCCAGTGTTATGAATGTCAGCCCACCACACTGCTTGGGGTCACAAAACACATTTCCATACCAGCTCCGATAACTCTTTCAATGGTTATGCAGGACGCTTCTATTTCCTTGGCAAACTCATGGACAGCTTGATTAGGGTCCTCATAGGTGTGGGGATCAATGTAGGTTCTCACTCCAGGCAGTTTAACTGCAAACACAAATTACAGTGTTAACAGCATGTGACACGACAGATGAGGATAATACCCATTCCTATTCCTTGCACTGTCTGCTTTGCCAGAGAACATGGCAGCAGGGAAATCTATTTCTACTGCAAAAATGAACAGATAATGCTTTTTGAATGCTCTCTGAGGATGCTCTGTGTTTTGAAACATGGTGCAAGCGAGCGCTTTCAGAAAATGACATTTAGTTTATGTGTGACACATGTGCATCTTCATCGTATTTAGGAAAACCCACGACAGTGGTCAGCTGGGAGGACAAGCAGCTAAAAATTCCTTTTGGTGCTGAGTAATGGGCTGGTCCAAGCCTGGTGCAAACCTGTGCCACGGGGAGACCTTGATCATGCCGAGGAATTGTTAGAGAGTGCCTGGGTGACCTTGGGCAGGCAGCTCTGCCTCTGCACACTGCGGTGCCTCATCTGTAATTCTCCCTACTGCAAAGGTTTATAAAGGCTTTGAGGTGTTTGACAGCACTGGAACAAGCCCTGTCAGCCAGTTACAGCCCTCCTGCAGGAAGGGGACTCCAGGAAGAAGAGCACAAGATGCAGAATGCTGAGGAACAACTTGCAAAGCAAGTCAGATGGATGGCAGTTGATGGAGAGCTGCAATAAGTTATGCTCTACCACTCATATATTAAATAATCAATCAGCTACATTATTTCAGATGGAGTTACCGAAATTTAAATGAACAGAATATTTGCAGTACAAAGCCTGTGGGTTGTACCAGTGTAAACGTAATCAATACCAGGCTTTCTCTACAGGACTCGAGAGGAAAAAAAGTATTTTCATTATCTTTATTATAAGTTTGTTTTGACAATCATTAAGGCTACTCACATGAAGAAATGCTCATCAGTCTAATAAGACAGCTACATTACACAGTGGCTCTTAATTGATTTGCTTCCTGCTGCCTTCATTACATAGCACTAATGGAAATCTGACTTTTGCTCAAGATACGTTTGCCTTTTCCACCCCAAAAGGCACTTTTCTGTTACACATCCACAGATCCCACAACATTTTATTAAGGAAAGCTTTTCAGATGCTGGCTTTAGAGGTACCAAAGGACTGATAGTAATTGCGATATGTACTTTTCGGCATCACTGTAGAGGCTCATTTATTCAGACCGCCTTACAGTTGTTAATATGGCATTTCTGGAAGCTTCCTAAGAGCAAGAAGTGAACATTAATTCCTCATGCCTTGCAGAGGCATCCAAGGCAAAGAGTAGCTGTGGGCTTGGTCGTCACAGCTGGCTGGGGTGGAGCAAAGGTTTACAACAGGTATTCTGGACAGACAGATCCAGGCCACAGACTGAGAGCTGTTACATGCCACCCAGGCAAAATTAAAAGCATCCTGAGTCACAATGCATATCCCAGCACCGTGAAACAAAGTACAATGGCTCGCTAGGCTGATCCACTGCAAACAGCATTCAGTTTGCTCCAACCAGGAAAAAGAATGTGCAGGCACGTTCAGCTGGGCACAAATAAGAACTGTTCCAACTCTCACGTCTGCACTCAGTTCTCTGTGCAGCTTGGAGCAGGGGCAGA
Source organism: Aquila spilogaster (assembly GCA_024606505.1). Lineage (NCBI taxonomy): Eukaryota > Metazoa > Chordata > Aves > Accipitriformes > Accipitridae > Aquila > Aquila spilogaster. The sequence goes on along the minus strand of JANHGO010007501.1, from coordinate 24,337 downwards.
TGGGGACTTACTGAACAACAGAATTATCTGTATTCTTTTGTGAATTAACAGCAAAATGATTTTTGAAAAAGATTTCTCAGTTGTATTTCTCATTACCAGGCAGAGCAAAAAACACATATATCTACGTCGGATCTTTACTCACTGTGGCCATTATGAAAATGCATCTTTTCTTCTTCTGGATCTTGTTTAGCTTTGCTGTAGCCACATCGCCTGGAAAAACAACAACAACAAAAAAAAGAGTGCTTTTGTCTCTGGAATAGCAGAACTCCCCTCATTACCTCAGCTGAGCAAAGCACAGAAACCCAGAGCAGTAACAAATCCAGCCTCTCAAGTGGCCGTACTGCTGCTGTCCCAGTTTTAGCTCATCAAACTACTTGCAATTTCCCTAAAGGGATTCAGGGCCCAAGGCCCACTGACTTTCAATTGGACTTGTGCTTCTAAATCCCACAGATGCCTCTGAAAACTCCATTCTGCCATACACCTAATTTAGCTATTATTATGAAGAAAAAAGCAAGAACAGGAAGGACAATGGAAGGGGAATGGGATGAAATATTAGAATCGGAGAAATGGGATCTCCTAGCCCACAGAGCTCAAACCCCAGGTTTGGCAGGTACCATCTTGTATGTACTACACTGTCCCTTTACCCACTGCATTTGCACAGGACTAAAAGTTTTTTGATATTGTAAAAATAGCCTTATGCCAACCTAATGTGAAAAATGATGGAGTTAAAACAAATGACTACCTGTTGGCTCACTGCCTTCTGGGCTCTCCTACACACTTCTGGCTCTGACTAGGTTTCCTCCACACCTCCTACCTTATCCAGGTGAGCTACCATTCATACGATCCCTCCTGAGCAGCAGGAAGGCAGACGAAAGGCACACAGTCACTGCCTGACCTGTCTTACACCTGTGTTAGCACCAGGCAATGCAAGGATGCTGCTGGATCCCACAGTAGAGTTGCGAACACAGCCATATGGGAGTCACATCTCCCCCAGGGAACCTTCCTGTCAGTTTGTGGCTGCTCTGCCCCGACTCAGCCTTCAGCCTTTTCACTGCTTCTCTAGGGGATGCCACCACACCAGCAGTAAGTGGCTGCTTTGGTGGTATTTCTGAGACCTGCTTCACATTGATAACCACTTTGGAAGCTACAGAGTAACTGCAAAGGAAAGGACAATCATTGTATAGACACACATACATGTATTTTAAAGTACGGGATGGGGTGCATAGGATGCGCATGTATCTGCCATTCTTTTCAAGGACCCGATATAATAACTGTATACAGGAATTGAATCAGGCTTAAAGCAAACCACATGGACATGAGACACGGGGACATCGCTTGTAAGAGTGAGAAACCCACAAGCAACGCTCGCAAGCCAGCCAGCGCACAGATGGACAGCTGGTGTTACACCTGCAACAGAAAGCCTGGGGTTGCCACTTGAGGCTGAGAAACTTGGGACACTTCTCTTTCATCACCCAGGATTTCGGGACAGGGCATGCATGCGCTCCAACATAACTCACAGCAAGGAAGAGTGTATGATTAGCAGAAACAAAACTGCAATTAGGAGGAGGCGGTAATAGGCATCTGCATGAAACATGCCCTCAGCATGAAGCCCTATTACTGTGAACTGCTGTCTGCCTGGTTGCAAGGGGCCGAGCAGCCTTTCGGCTATAGGATTTTGGCACCAGATCTGTGAAATGATTAAAAACAAAAGCCCAGTAAGGGGATGCAGGCAGGGCTGCTGGGCTGGGTCTGGCAACACCAGGCCCCAGAGGGCTGAGGAGGGCAAAGAAATAGGAGCTACATGGTTACCGCCAGGAGGGCAGCAGGCACGCAGGCTTACCTCTACAAAAGGGAAGATGTGCCAAGGTGAGATGGGAAAATGGTAGAGGTTGTGCAAGTAGAGGGAAATGGATTGATATAAGGTGTAAAAATAAGGGGGGAGTGACAAGCAATGCAGGGGCACAGGCACAAAGATGACAAAGCCTATACGTGGCGAGTGATGAGTAAGCAGCCAGGCTATCCATGCAGGGTGCGATTTCAGAAGCAGTGACAGAACCACAGCCAAGCAGAGACCACTGTGCTCCGAATGCAAAACCGATGACAGCAGCAAAGAACAGCCTGGAGACGTGGTCTGGTTATCCCCACTTTGCTGCTGGTGGTGCTCCTCTCCTGGCTCTAGCAGCAGCAATGCCATTTCCCACGCCCAGACTATAGCAGTAAGGATCATTTTAAAGGGTATTTTGGTGTTTATGATCCCTGGGTGAAAATGGATTCTCCTCTGTGCTGTCTTCCCCTGAAAGCCTAACAACTAAAGACAGAAGTCTCACTATCAGTTCCCGCTTCTGACAACCCCAATGGTTTTGTTCTGCAAGCTGCCAGAAGTTGGATCAGTTTTCTGCAGAACTAACTTTCTGCGCTGGGGTGTGTGCGTAAAGGAGAGTGTGGTTTTGAGGTGCATACTCAAAAACTCAAAATGCCTCAATTCATCCTTGTTCTACCTGGAGTACAGATGCCAACACTGGCTTATAAGAAATGTAAAAATCTATTTTGTTCATCTTTTCAAGCAAATGTCCTATTTCCTCCTCAGGTTTAGAGTGCTTCACATAAAATATACTTTTCTGCCACTACCTTTTTTACTACATGTATCTCACTCATCAATAGGGAGAGAGATAGGGAATGTGTGACCACTGATATACAGTGTTCTAAGTGCATCATAATTCAAAGCACTGTTGTACCACACAGGGATACATTTAAAAGACCTGTGCAAACAAGTTGGCTTCGGCTGTGCCCTCTGTAGAACTACCCAAAGAACCAGGCTATGCACATCCTGCTTGGGGCTAAACCTCACTTCTTCCATTCTGGACCTTCACCTGGTTTGGATACCACACAAGAAATAAGTTTTCCGCCTTTCTTCCCTACGTAAATCCCACAAAAAATCTGCTATTTCACATTTAAGAGTCCTGATTCAGTACGTGAATCTAACTAGTAGATAAAATTACATTAATATTCTGGTTTTGCAATATGTTTTTTTTTTGATAGAAAAAGCTCCCATTTGTTTGGGAAAATAATCCATTTCTGCACATATATTTGCTCTTAATACTTATTGGAAAAGCTGCAAGTCTGAAGTCTCCTGATGAAGATTCATTCTCCTATTGTCATTGTACAAAACAGATTTCCTTCATCTCTTCTGTATCACATACAGCGAAAGCACAAAGATCCTGACACTGCCTCCCACTGTGCTGGAGACACTCAGTCAAAGAGTTAATGGAATTGAGCAGCACACCTGAATCTCAGCTCATTTACTCCTGTTGTGGATTTGTCCCAGTTTCTGTATCTAGAAAACAGATGTCCTCTTTGCACAGCTCTGTGTTTTTCAATAAAAGTATCAGAGGAAAAAAGTGAGACTTCAAATATTCTTCAAGCATCATGTCTTATTTAAAAACTACTTGCAGATTGGCAGGCAGCTCATAAAATATTTATGGAGCAGATTATTAGAGTGAAGTTGTAAAATGATCCCTATATAGGTTTATAAAATATAAAACGGACAGGTAGAAAGATGGAGAATCCAGCTGGGAAACCAATGCCCTCTGCCTCGCACGATGCCAACTCATGGAGAAAAATCCTTCCAGTGTCAAGAAATGAGGCAGGAGGATGCTTGCTCTCCCTGGACTGACTGGGATGCCTGCATCTGACCCAGTGCTTCAGAATGCCCTTGCTGGGTGCTGTGTGGCTCCTCAGCTGCCTGGGGCACCCCCAAAAGCCACAAAATGCCAAAGGGAAGGAGTTTCCACATCCCTGGCTCGGGCCACCACTCTGGTCACAATCCATTCAAGACAAAGCCAGGAGACTCTCTCTAAAAGCACCAGGACCTCGGACATCCAAGCCCTGGGTGGTGATGTGGCAGTCTTTATGTATCTTTTTTTTTTTTTTTAACAGCAAAATGCCAAAGCATTTCAACACATGGCCAAAGCAATACCGAAACACGGGGATAACATTTAGAAATCTTCGGTGCGGAAAGGGACCTCACTTTGTTAGATGCAGCCGGTACCATAAAACAGATTGTGTCCTGAAGTAGCACACAAACTGCTGCCCCATTCCTGCACAGATTTATGCATATATTCTATCTCTTAAGGACTAGACAAATGAACCTGGTACACTTCTCTGAAACAGAGATGAACACCCACTTGCTTTTCAGGGGTCAGACCTTCACTAAGAAGCATTTCTTTTACTATAAGTCTACTTCAAAGAATGCACCCAACCCAAGTCAAGCTGTCATTTTAGAAGAGTTTTGCAAGGACCAGAAAGTTGCTGTTTATGAGGGGTTAGTGCGCAGTTCAGGCTGTTTTTTCTAAGATGTCAAAGCAATAAGGCTGCATACATGTTGCAGGACAGGACAATGTTCCATCCAGAGGAACAAACAAACAGGGCTCTGTCCATCTGGCCAAGATCCTCTCTCCTCTGCTTGTGTGGAGACAATAGCTTGTAGAGCAGACAGTTTTATGCTGGATAAATGATATCAAGAGCCAAAGGCAAAAAGTCTTCCTACAGTGATGCTGGTCCATGCCCAGCATTCACCTTTGTTGCTTGCAAACCTAGAATGTATTTACTGCCACAAAACCAGGGAATGTTCAAGAGACTACTGTAAAATGAACAATTTTTCATACTGAGAGTTGTCTCCTATTTTTCTATCCACTCTCCTCCTGCTTTTTTGATGAGGTGTCTGTAATGAGTTACTTCCATTACACTGGACCAAGCTTTTACCACGAGTAATTTGCAGCAAGCCGCGTAGCTGGGAATATGACTCATTCAGCTCCTCCTCTACCTGTTCTCAAAGACATATAATTTAGAGAACAAGATTGAAAGAGCAGTAAAAGATTGTGAGATGGCAAGCTACGACCTTCAGTTCAGGTCAAAGACACCCCAGATGACTGGCCCAAGAGGAACCAGGGCAGGTTCACTTCCCAAGGGCTGCTTCTCAGTTGCTCTCCCATCCACTGCTGTACCCCTCCACTGCGCAGTCCTGCAGCTGACCTCTGACTTAACTGGATGCCTTAAAAAGGAAGTTTTGAAAATCCAGTGGTGGTATTTTTTGCCTTTAGTCTTCCCCTACCTTTGCACTGAAAGACTCTTTGCTTTCCTAAATCACTGCAGAAACAATTAAAAATAATATAAACGAGATACTGTTTCCTTCTCTTGCAGGAAGTGATCTCCATAAATCTCTTTAAAGAGGTTCTCACGCCTTCCTGTAGCACAGTTGACAACATCAATGACTTTAAGTCACTTCTCCCGTTTCCCCTCCCAGAACAGCAGCTTGTTGCCACATTATTCTCTCTACAGCTTAGAAGGAAACTTGGGGAGGGCATTTTCCAGGTCAGCCAACTTTTCCCTGCACATCTCTCTCTTCAAAACCGTTCAGTTCATTCCTGTCCCGTTCATGCTCTGTTCCTCTGAGGAGGCATTTCCAATACTTCCATTGCTAACACTCTCTTCTTGTGGTCCTAGCTGAAGCACAAATCCCCAGAAGGGACTGCTTGTGCGCTGGTGGTACAGGCATGACAGAAAACAGAAATACCAGGAGGTGTATGGCAGAAATACACACCAGAACAGCATTTTGCAGTCAAACACTTCAGGCTGAGTAGCCAAGTTTGCTAATGCTGATCTTAAGCACTCAGAAGTCATGAAAATCAATGTAAAGATACCCCAAAACATCACACTAAAGGACACAGAAATAGTCCAACTTGGTGACAGCTGTGCTCCACCACCAGAGAGCATAAGCCCACTGACATCATGCAGAGCCTCAGCATCCCCCAGGAAACACAGCAGAAGAGCTTCACACATCTCACCCAGCTATGTTGCAAAACCTTCAGAGCTTAACATGTGAGTAGGACATCCTGGCACTCCGATGGTCTCAAGGAGGTGTTCCAAAGGGGAGATTTTGCAAGACTCCTAGCAGGCTTAGGTTACAGCTGATTCAGAGATCTAAAACACATTTCCTTCTAGGGAGCAACTCAACCCTCGTCCAGTCAAACCAAGAGAAATTAAACTCACACTTCCTTTGATGAGTTGGAAAAGAGGGGAGAGTATAAAAGAAGAGCAGAAACTGGTGAGGCAGCCCGGCAAGAGGTGGTGGCAGAACATGGCAGCATGCAGCACACACACCCAGCTCCCAGCGTCTGCAGAGATATGCCCAAGGCTGCCAGGACATATCGCTGCAAATAGCACCATGTCATCAGACCAATGACATACAGCTCGTTCCACTGACATGCACATTACATGCCGTTAAACACCATAACCTGCACATACCCACCTGCCCTCCACCCCTTTTAGGGGACAAATACCCCACTTTTGGTGACAGAAAGCAGAATATGATGAAGTGTCCAGCACGCACGATGTTAAGCTCTGTTATGACACATAACATCTCCAGTGTGTTGTCTGGATTGATCGTGGTGTAAAGTATCAGATTTTTCCTCTGGGAACCCTGCTCTTGCTGGGGGTACACTCTGCCTTGGGTCATGCTATTTCCAGTTGTTGAGATAGACAAGCTGGATGCAGAGGGCAGATGAGAAAGCGATTTCCAGGGCAATACAAGAAAGGAAGGGAGAGGCAGACTGTGCACAGAAACATGGAGGTGGGACACAAAATAGGAGCCAGCGCAGGGGGGAACACTGACCATATTAGGCTCGGATAGGCAACAGCACGCAGAGAAGAAGCCCACCCACAGCCATGATCGCAGCAACTGAAAAGCAAACAAAAAGGCCCAGGATAAGGAATAATCCCACTGCCCTGGCAATGCCCAAATACATTAGCAACATTTTTATATGCCCTTCTTCCCTTCTACTTTAATTATTATTTGGCTCTTAACACTCTGGGCTGCAAGGCATGGGCTACTGGTGATAAAAATGCCCTGGAAAGATCAGGTAGATCCTTGTCCTGCAAAGCAATTAACCATGTGCTTCCCGTACCTGAGTACCACCGTTAGGGTTAATGGGGTCACCCATGTGCTTAAACTTAAACCTTGGAGCAGGCAAAGTGACTGTTTTCACAAGCACGCGTGCAGTACTCTTACTATCAGCTTTAAAACACAAAGCACTGGATGACTGCAAGCCCTGCTTTTGCAGACCATTATGCACATACTCACTCAGTCCTTGTACTTTGCACGTGCATTATACATCTGCAGGAGCAGAGCCTTATGAGTTGTGTGAGAGCATTCAGCCTATATAAAGTCAAAGCGTGGTGAGCTGAAAGGCACCGTGTGTGCTCTCAGCTCACTTTGGGAAGCTGCCAAGCCATTACCTTAATCAAGAATACGTATTTGCCTGGCATCAGCCTATACCTCAGCAATTGCCCTTCAGCCTTGTCAGAGAACTTGCCATGGACAATTTTCTGTTAGCAAGACTATTAAAGTAAAATATCCAGAAAAAGAACATAGGGCAGAAGAAACAACAGGAAGATCAGGAACAGCACATACAAGCACAGGCCCAGCAGTGTAGACAGACACCCCAGCTAAAGTCAGATGAAGGTCTGTCATTATTTCTCCTAAAATCATCATGTGTTCTTGGAAAAATAAAAATTGTGCCATTCCAAGTTTTAAAGTACACCCTACAATGCCTAAACACATTAAAATAACCTATTTAGACAAAATTAACATTCTGCAACTGCACCATCTTAAATTATGATGCAAAATAACTTCAGGCATGCAATGATTTACAGAATTATATGTGCTTACTTAAATTAGAACTGGTGAAGAATGTCTCTCTAAGCTCCTTTCACATCAGCACAACAACTTGCAAGCATTTTATAAGCAGCAATGTCTTTTATTTTTCAATTTTTCACTATAATTGACAATACTTGGTATTTTCATAACGCCCCAGATTGTGGAGTCATTAATACGGAAGAAGCTCAGCTTTCACTAAATCTCTTGATCCAATTTAACCCTGGATGTCCAAGACTCAAAAGCCCCGAAAAGGCCAAAAGGAACCAATGCTTAATTTGTTTTGTGTCAACTCTACTGTTTTCTGGGTTCAACCTCACAAGATCCGAGTGCAGACAAGTCTCTAGAAGATCACTGCAGCTATGATAACTACAGCCACTCCTCAATTAGCTTACATTTTAGCAAGGAACCCTTTTCCGCCCTCAGGCATTTTCTAACAGTTGCTGTCACCAGACCTTCCCACACTGCTCAGCATGAAAGTTAAGGCTTTTGAAGCAACAGTTCAATTAACCTGAAAGCAATGACTTCCATACAGTTAAAAGAGCTCACTAGTTTCTGAAACAAAGAAAACTATTCGAGCATCTCATCAGAAACCGAGCTGCTCTGAAATAAAACCTGCTCCCAGCACTGAACCCAGGGTACTTCCAATCCCGCTCTCTTTAGAGGTAGAAAAAATGCTCAAGTGCAAGGGAGGTATGCCTTGATACAGCATTACTCCTGCACACTAGTCACACAGTGCTGTGCTGTGTCACTTTGGGTCAAAATACTCAAAAGTGTAATGTGAGTGAAAATCTAAAGCTATTAGAAACAAACTAAATTGATGCAGTGAACAACAAAATTCACTTTCCAGTCCCAGGAGCACTTGCACAAGTAAGTCAATGGAGTACTTAAACCTGACAGTACAAAATATTAATTACTGCTCACGTTAAAAGGACATCTTGATTTGGCAAAGATATGAAAATTCTGAGGGCAACAGAACTGGACGTTGAACTCCATCAAACCCCTTATGCACCATGCCCTGATGGTTACCCCAGCAGGAGCAGAGTTTCCTGGTCTCCTCACACCATGTGGGGATGTTTTTAGTTTAAAAACTGAAGATTTGAAAGTAAATGTTTTCCAGACAAGATCAAATGCTGTGGCAAGGTAAGAGATCACCATGGAATGAAACTCGTCTGGACTTCCTCAAGGTTTTAACATCTTTAGCCAGCAAGCAGACCTTCATTGGGAAGTGATCAAAGTTGATGACCTCAAAACTACCTGTTCGTGTGCAGTTTCCTCCAGCCTTACTGAACCAACCAGCAAACCACAAGGAGAGCTTGTGGGGCTGTCCCTCAGCTCCAGCAGATGGTCGGGGTCCCTCAGATTTGCTGGAGGTTAACAGATGATGTTTCTGCATAACAATGAACATTATTGAGAGAACACCTGCAGAGTTAAAACCCCTTTTCTGTGAAAGAATGCAGCAGTGTTTACAGGTACCAGGCTGTCTTTGAATGCTTGGAGTCCTGCTTCCTAGGGAATGGCTGCAGATGGTCAGAGACCAGGCTGGGAAACCTGGGCCTGCAGCACAGCCTCTTAGATCACCGCTGGGAGAACTGGGCCTGCCAGCATGCCAGCTTGGCTTGACCCAACTACCATTTTCAGCGATCTTGGACAGGCAAAGCTAACAGTCCTTCAGCTCCAGCAAAGATGACCCCACTGATGCTCATGTGGTTTGCAAGCCTAAGTGTCCAGAGAATGAACTTTTAATAAACTTGTGCTAGGAGAACTGAACACCCCTGGCACTGTTTCAAACCCTGAACTATATGCTTTGTTAATGAAATATATAAGATAGGCCTCAACAACTGTGCCTTCAATCAATGTAATTAATTTACCACAGGTCTGCAGATGACCCAGACAGCATTTGGAATTAAACTGAATTTCTAGTAGCGAGATGCATCTCAGCAAGACTCTGCTGTATGTAGCTGAGGCTTATAAAAGTTATAAGCTGAAGACTTGGAGTCATGATAAACGAAAGTCTCATCCGTTGCTTTTAATAAGTTGCTCTAATGGGATGTTCTTCAGAGGCTTGTGATTAGAGACTGCAATATTTGAGGATTTCTGGGAAGATTTTTCTAATCCTTCCTGTAGCCTTGAGCAATGCCCATGATTGCTTCCTGCATCTCCAGGTCAGAAAGCCAGCTCTGCACCGAGCACCTCCAGACTCAACGTGCTTGCTTCAGTCACCAGAGAAGCACCATTACTCACTGCCAACTGCTGGGAATATATTTATACTTAGCCCAGATCTATATAATGTTTGAGGAGTCACCTCCTCTTCCTACTGAGCTCTGACTAGTTCGCATGTTAAAGCGTGTCTCTTAGTGACAGACAATAACTGAGAATGCAGAAGCTCAAGCAGGCAACATATACACAATCACTATGGGAAAAGAGAGCAACTTCCAGGGAAAAGGAGCATACTTGGAAACACCTCTTGCATTACACTCCTATGCCAGGGAAAGTACAGATAACCTTTTCTGCAGCTGAGAGGCCAAGTGCTGAGACATGGTGTGCCTCCAGGAGAGATTGCACTTCCTATTTCTAGTGTCCAAAGGAGAATGGAATATTCACATATTCAGAGGAGCAGTGGGACAGCAGCCCGATTTTCTTCTTCATCCTCTACCCACTCCACAGCCAAGAGAGATGCTGTAAAACTCTGCTTCAAAATATGCACATATGGGTCTTTCATCAGTGCTCGGCAGCAACTTGGAGCTGCTATCACTGAAGTCAAACTGCATTTTCAGCTTGAAAGGCACCCCAGTTCTCTTGTCCAAGAGGACAAAAGAATTCCACAATGCCATCAAATGCATCATCGAGATGAGGAGCTTTTGCTGTACTCCCCTACGTTTCTCTGATCAGACAGAGCTTACACCGATCAGTTTTCTGTTCGTGGTGTTTCTGTCCATTTCCTCAGCTATTACAGGAATAATTCATAAATTCCTGAAGCTTAATTACTGTCCAAACCAAATTAATCTGAAAGAAGATTAGCCTGGGTCCCTAAGTCCTCCTCTAAACTGCAGCAATTTAGACTGGCTTGCTATACGTTTGTACTAAGCCCACAGGTGTTCAGAAGGAAAAAGAAATAAGGTGTTGGAGCAGGCAAAGTAGCAAAGCTGAACTACGTAGCCTGGAGGCAAGACATTAGACGTAAGGACTACGGGCAGCAGATTTCCACACCAGTTCTGAGATGGCATCAACCCACGGAGAAGGGGAAAGGATCAGCGTGCTTCTTTTTTGGAGAGGGATCCTGAGTAACAATACCGCTAACACTCCTCTCCTGCAAAAAGTATGACTAAAGAGCCAATAGGCTCTCAGTGTGTTGGGGATAGTAAAAACGCTGACCCGAAAGGAGGCAGCACCACACCTTGCCTCCTCTCGGTGGATGGGAATCTTGAATTGGCAGAGCAATAGTTTCTCCAGCAAAATCCTTCCTGTTGTCAGATGTATTACAGGGGATATTTGGCAACAGGTACTATCAATAAAATGGCTACAAATCATGGGAGACAACGTCCTGTAGGAAGAAGGAAGAATAGGCAGGAATGCAGAGATAAAAATCCTCTTTAAAGTCACAACTAACAAAAACTGTGACTCATGCCGGAAAAATTCTCTCCATGAGAAATGTTATGTATGACCTGTCTCCTGTTTCCTATGGAAATACTGAAGAAGTGAACTATTTTAAGCCCTTGGAAAAAGATGTGGAGGGTCGGGAGGGGGCTGTGGAAAAATTCATTTTGACCTTCCACATCATAGAAGGCTGCACACGCTGGCTTGGGACCTGGGATATACACCACAGTCCTCTCAACCTCTCTACTCTCTGAAAGTCACTTTTTAACAAGATGCACATATTTGTGTCCAGAAACTAGCCCTCTGCCACCACAGGGGCTGATATTTAAAAGTCTAAATCTGCTAAGGTCAAGGATGGATACTCCGGTGCAGAAGCTTCTAATTGCCAATACCCAGGTGGGAAGGTTTGTCTTTGTTTTGTCTTTCCAAGGCTAGTTTCTTGCCAGAAGTGTCTTTCTATGTATGCACAGCACAGGGAGAGGGGCAATTTTTGCTGCTTCAAATTAATTTATTTTAAGTTCTATAAAAAGCTCTGTCTGGTTCTTTGGGAGATCACTTTAGATTGAAAAGTCATCCATAAAGGGTAGCTGGCTATAAATGCAGGTGCACAGTACACTTCTTAAGTTATTTTGAGCAGCTTTTGCAATCACGCTTAGCACTGACCTAATAGCATTCCCATTTTACTCTGTAAAAGCCCATTCCTTTGTTTAATGCTGCAGAGCTCTATTGCCTGGAGGACCGCAGGGAGCTGCAGTCTCTTAAGACTGACCCCAATATCCCTTCAGTTTTGTAAACAGTGCCCGTGGGACAATGCAGAGAAAACTGCTCCTGGAGCTCCTTCCCAGGCCGATGGAGACCTGCTTCGGCTGGGCTGTACCTCACCTCCTGCCTGGGTTTGTAGGATGTGAAGGCTGATACCACAACAGATGCAGCACCTTACTACCCTTGTGAGGTGTAGCACACAGATCTTTGCTACTGGCATTGTCTGACAATTGCAGCAGAAGCCTAATGATTTTAGATTACTATATACTTCAATTAGGTAAAACAATGCAAGTGGTAACTGATTCAAGCATTGCTAGGAAAGCAAAGTTTAGCTTTCCCTATCTGTAAAATGTATTCTGCTGTTGAGAATTACACAATCCTAAGAAAACAAAGATAACAACTCTATGTTCTTTAATTTAATGCTTGTTTCTGGTTTAATAATAGATTTTCAATCCACTTTTCTTTTTTTGCCCAGACAAGTACAGTCTGATTTAGTGAATCTCTTTGATTTGTAACCCTGATTGTTATATAATTAATATGCCCTTGATGCGCAGAGCAGGAGACTTCAACAGTTCCCAGCTATTTTGCTTAGCGGTATTTATGACCTTGGTCAGAGGACGCATTATTTACAGGAAGCGTTTTCTTGAGCATCTGCAAGTACATCAGCTCGGAAATGCAGCTTAATTGTTTAGGGCAAAGCGCATTCAGTTTCAAATTCCCAGGAACCTCCAGCTTCAGAAACAAAGCTCATTTCCACAGATGGACGCTGGCTTGTGGAAATGCCACTGTGACTAACGTTCAGTTGACCTTTGGTTTAGGGCCAGCAGCCAACGGGAAATGCCAGGCTGTTATTTACATTTGTTCAAAAGAAGCGAGAAGCTGTAGAGATATTTGAAAGCAAAAAGGGAAGAGGTGTGGAAACCTCTGCCTCCAGGGCCCCAGCAGAAAATAAAAAGCCTGTGGAGCCAGCAAACTCCTGAGGCCTACTGCTAGGAAATTACTTTCTGAACATGAGGAGGGCTGCTCTCAAGTCCCTGCACTGTTTTGCCAGTTCCCCCAGTGCTCTCAGCACCCTGCCTCCTGAGATGCTTGTTTTTGCTCAGCACTTGGGAGAGCTGGCACAAAGAGATATACCATAAAGCACCTTAGAGAGCAATATCCTAATTCTGAGGTGCCTAGGAACTCCCATGGTGCCTGGAAACGGCATGGAGCCAGAGAAGAGGTGCTCATTTGCAGCACTGGCCAGACTATGTCCTCACTGCGGCAGACTGAGAGGTTTATCTTGTAGCTTTGCTGCTGGACAGTACCTGCCCTCCTACATTATGCAGAGAGGAGAAAGTGCTTGGACTCTGCACAGCTTGCTCAGCATGGAAAGCAGTGTGATTTGAGCTGGAGCAAATCCTGGAGTTCAAAATGTCTGTTCTTCTAAAAGTAATTATAAGAAAGAAATAGAAGAGCAAATTTAACTCCCTACTACTAAGCGCTGGAACACATAACCTCTCTAAAGATAGAGGAAAGACTTCCAGAAACAGAAACAGGTTAACAGCTTCAGAAAGGGATTATCCTATGACTTGGAATGCATTTATCATCCCCGCAATGTCACAGCATGAGAGTCACTCCGTGAATTGTCTTGAAACTGTATCCAAGGCAAAGCTGCATGACTGACACATTTCATTGGCATTTCTGCTTCTTTCAAACAGGAGCACATTTTTTGTTTTGCTTTAATTTCAAATCGGCTGTCAGCTTTCTGGGGTTTATTTTTCTGTTTTGAAGAGTTACTCTGCACAGCAGATAGGCTTTAAAACACACAGGAGCTCAGAGTGGCCAAGAAGTCCTGCAGCGTTGAAACTAATTTTCTAATGACAGACCAAACTTTGGCACTGGAGGCTCCTCTACCACTTCTAGCAGAAGGACTGGGTTCTTCCCAGTCTAGCAGAAGGATTAAAAATCTGAAAATGGACTTAGCTCTTCTTTTGTTTCCTGGAGACAGCACAACCCATGGAGATGTAGTGTCTGCAAAAGCAGTCTCCGGCTGAGGCCCATGTCAAAGTGGGATAGCAGCTGCTCTAAAGGAAGGTTTATCTTCCTTAACCACTTCTTCATCAGGCTCATTCCCAGGCAGGCCTACCACAAGCCTGCTTAGGTCAGTTCTCCATCCAGATAGCAGAGAGAATTAACATGAACCAGCAAACTCCTCCAATCTCTATGCTTGCCCTTTCTACTCCCAAGCGTGGCACCATGGAGAAGCTCCCAGGAGCATGTAGCTGCCTGGAGTTTCATGCAGATTGGTGAGAGTACAGGACATGAGGATTAAGGCAGCAGAAGAAGAGGGGATAAAACTCCAGCAACAGCAGTCAAGTGCTTTACTAAAATGTCAAGGGATAAAATGCCAAGAGGAAGCACATCCTGGAAAGCCCATCAGGGCAAAGGACAGAAGGCCGTAACTAACTAAAATTGCTGACAGATAGTTTAGTTGTGCAACTGCTTGCTCAGATCTGAGCAGGGTAGGAACAAAAAAGGCCAAGTGTGAGGGCATGTCCTCACCAAAGGGATCCTTAGCATGTCCAATGCCTGTGGGAAGAGCCACAGCTACTAGCTGCCACAGGATACGACTACGAAGGGACATGTGTCTCCACCTGAGATTCATGCCTACAGGCTCCTTTTGCAGATGCAAAGGCTACATCCACAGCTTTTCTGCAATCACACAAATGTCCCTCCTGTCTCTGCTGATAAAAACATGCATTGAGGCTGACGGAGGTCAAGTCTACATCCCTCTGTCTGTCTGTCCAGAACAGGGATCTGACCCAAACTCTCCAGCCTTTGAGGAGGGATTTGAACTCCAGCTTACAGAGTTTGGAGTCATGTATTTTTGCCTACAGCTTTTCTGGAGCCACTAGTGTGAATGGTGTGTAACCATTTACACTCCGCCCCATGCTGCTGCATGCTTCTCATGCAGAACAGAGCATTTATTTTCCTATTTTTAAGCCCAACAAGTCTCTCAAAGCAGATGACAGGAGCTTGAATGGCTGAGTTGGAAGTGTTTGTCAGTCCCTAACCTTTACTGGAGAGGAGTCTGGCAACAACTTACCTGTCAGGACAGGAAATAACTGTGCCTTTCTACAGACGCTGTATGACTGGGGACAAAGCTGCTGCTCAGCCTGGCTGGATTTCACTGTGGTATGTTCACTGACAAACATTTCCAATTCCTCTGTGAAACAATATCCTCAGCTGATACGTTCAGCATCAGTACAGTTCCTCTGCCAATATCTTTTAACTATTACTAACACTTACAATGTCTTGTAATGTGTAGTCACCTCGCTACACCCAAGCTCAATAAAGCAAGACTGTGAGGTACCTTCTAAGCGTAAGTGTTTATTTTGCATTGAAAACAAATTCAGCATCATCAATAGATGCTGTGCTGGCAGGGCACCTCAGACTGCAATGCATGAACAACACTGCACTGTTTGCTGTCATTAAAATAAATGCACTATGTTTTGACAGGTACTGCACTGACTGTGAAGAATACATGTGTAGTATACGAAAAATTGCCTTGTGTGTTGGCTGCTACATAAATTTAGTGACGCAGTACAAACTGATCCTGACATAAGCCAGATTTTCCCCCAATACCACAGTTCCTTCTTCACCAACAAGTTCCATCAACTCCCATTACAGTTGTCAAAGATTGTATAGTCCAGGCTTTTATCACTTGCCTATGTTTAAGCACATGAGAAGTCACGGGATTGCTTGATGGCTTAAAGCTGAGCAATTCCCTCCACGTGGGGATCTCTCTGCATAATTTACTAGTACACGGGGAAAATATTAGCATCCTACACGTGAAAAATGAAATCCAGACCTGACCAAACTTAGGGCATTTAGCCATTCGATGGAATTCTTCTCTTTTTCTTCACAAGTGTTTTCCTGAAGTCACATTTCCTCTGCGAGAAAAGCCCACTGCAAGGTCTGAGTGCAAACATATGGGCTTTAGAATATTTTACCTATAACAACAAGTTCTGCTTATTTTTAAAGTAATAGGAAAACTCTCCTGTGAGAATCAAATCCAATAATCAGGGCCAGTCTACAGAGATGAAAATCATTGGGAAGTGAACTACATCTGTGAGCACACATTCGCGATTCCCGTCTGTCCAAACAGATCAATCAGCCCACCCTCATGCTGCTTTATAGCACTACTGCTTGACAGCTCTGTTCACATGCTGCTCTCGCCTAAATTGTGCTAATCAGCTGGTCAGATAAAAGTTATTACAAAAGTTGGAGAAGTGTAAATACACAGCTTCTTCTCTTACCTTCCACTGAGAAGGAAACCGATAACAACAGCCAGCAGAATAACTCCCACTGTTACAGACACAACAATTATAGGAATCTGGCTCTGGTCACTGGATGCAGCTACTGCTGAGATGAAAAACAGAAAATGGAGATTAAGGTTAAAATTATAGTCAGCACTTGCATGGGTCTTTCTTGTGAGGTTGTCAATGAGGTTTCAGTCTTACCAGTTCATATCTTCTTTTATGGTTTGTGCTTTCCCCCTTTGCTGTCTGCTTCTACTTTGGAAGGGAAATGGGTGGAAAGGAACCAAAACACATACAAAACCAAGCCAAAACCCAAACTAAATTGCATCTCATCACTGAATTCAGAAACTAAGTGCTAAAACAACCCAGCTTTTGAGAGAGCAAGCTGGAGTTCACCCTTCCCAGGTCAGCTGCATTAGAAATCACATTGGTAAAAGAAGAAAACAAAATGGGCAAAGAAAACGTTCATGGAATATTATTGCTGCAGTTCCTAAATAGGTGATGTGAACAAGATCTGAGGCAATTATCATTACCTGTGCTTCAAGAAGCTATAAACAATTAAACCCCAACTCCTTGTAGCATCTATATCACACAGCCAGAAGATGTCTGCTGTAAAACAGGAACCTGCTAAGACACACTCACTGGTTGGTCTTTTTATCTGCTAAGGAAAGTGTAACTGTGCCAGCCCATGCCTTGTAAAAATCCCTCCTGACAAAATGCAGGAGATGAGTCCCATGATAAAGACACAAGCAGAAAGGTCAGGAAATCTGTGTTCAAGAACCAGGTTTTGCCATATGTTAACTATGTTAAGCAGGTGAGTAGATTCTTGGAGCCTGACAAATGGAAATGTTAACAACACCTGTACCATGCTTATCTGATTAATACTGCAGGGGAAGGGGCCCACCTCTCTGTGGAGCTTTTCACAGAGTTTCCCAAGAAGAAACCTACGCCTTCTCACCTTCCTCTCTCCACTACTGGCTACTCAGCTGCACATCACCATTCTGCAGTACAGATCCAGCCTCCTCCCCCAAAAACATGCTCCCAGGCACAAATTTGGCTATTGTAGGGGATAAACCTCACTATAGCTGCTGACGGAGCTGGGGAGTGCCTGCCCTGGCGTTAGTCACAGACGCAACTCCAGCCACTCCAGCAAGCAGCAGAAATTGATTTCTGAGCTGCAGAAGACCTTTAACCGAATGGCTGAAATAAAGGGGGTCCTTAGCACAGGATTAATTTTATGGAGGCTATAAAATAACTGAATATAGCCTCATATTAATTGTTAAAAGAAAAGAAAGAAGAAAAGGTGAGTCACTGAGCATGCAATGGGTTTCAAGTAGCTCTCTATACGGGAGTTCTCTGGTGCTTAACTGCAAGTGGTGCGGGCTCAGGAACAGTAAATGACTTAGAATGACTGGCCCAATACATTAAAATTTAATGTTAACTGCTCCAAACCTGTGCCATCATCCAGAGATTTTATTAGCCTCACGAATTTATAGAAGCTCCTTAAGATGATGCTTTATTGCTTTCTTGACAAAATAATTAAAAAGAAAAACATTTAAAGGAGAACATTAAGCAATTACTGTGGAGGTTTTTTGCACAGCTCAAGGGACGGCAAAGTAAGATGGACTCTGCTGTAATATATGGCAGAATGGGAGTGTGAATTTGTAAACCAGCCTGGGACCTCGCTGCCATGTGAAGGGGGGAATTTGCATTACCTTGCCTCAGTGACATGATCTCGATCCCTCCTGAGTGATCAGCTGGACTAACTCACCAATACAGCAGAAAAAGAGCTTTGAGCAGTGTTAGTTTGTGGTCAGGTCAGGGATGAGCTCTGTGGCATTTAGAAGGGGGAAGCAGCAAGTGGACACACCCAGCTACAGCTTCCACCTAAACACGAACTTCCATTGAAAATTGCAGATCTGGCTCCAAGACAGTGCTTTGCAGAATTGCACGTTCAGGCAAGATAATGTAAAACAATGCCAAAGTTTGGAAAAAGAGACAAGTCCAAAAGAAGTTATGTTTTTTTTTTCATCCCTTCCACTTCTCAATGCTTAGATCACGCAGCTGTTAGCAATTGTTGTGATACCACCTCCAGATGTACACAAATAAATTTACAGAAACATTGTGAACTGGAAAGAAAATATGTTGCTTGGTCCAAACAACTTTGGAAGGTGAGTGGATGCTTCATTCCCCCAGCAGTCACTGGAAGGCTTTTGTTTGTGCCTGAATCAAAATTAATTGTTTGGGCTCTCCAAAATTTTCAGTTCTGAACTCCGACATTGCACTAGGACTTCAATCTGCACCTGCTTTCAAAGCGTCTGGTTCTCTGGGATGCTGGAGCACAGGAAAGCAGTGGGGAGTCTGCTCACTCTTCTGGCACTAAGGCTGACCTTGTATAGGGCTTTAGGGGAGGAAAAAAACACTCTTTCTGAGAGGTCTAAAATGTCAAATGGAGCTTCATTTGTGCAAGATACTGAGGCTTACTTTGCATTTCACAATATGCTTTGATGAATTATCACTATTTTAGGACCAGAATTGCAGGCGATGATGGCACTGGATCAAATGTGCATGCATTTAATAAATTATTTTACTAATATTCTGGAATACTATTAGTCAAATTACTCTAAACTAGGAACTTTCCAACTGCTAGCAAAATTTTCCTAGTATAAATAGGGAGTAATCTTCAGTCTAACATGATTTTGTTGCTACTTATAGGACATGATTAATGCCTAACAGAATAAGAAATACATTAAATGGACCGTTTTTATTGCATTACTACTTGCATCACGATGCTATTTGCACTATATTAGTTCAAGCACCGGCTCCACAGCTGCATCTGTACATATATAGTGATTCCTTTAAATATCTATTATGGCTACAAAGGTGGCAGGCATTGAAATGACAGCTTGCTATCTTTTTCTCAAAGAGCTGACGATTAGTTCTAAATGAACTGGATTAACAGCAATTGAAGTATTGATGAATTTATATTTCTATGGAAAACACAGAACAAATTGGCTCTTTTCCACAGGAGTAAATTGAGCATTTTTACTGTAAAATTTATCTTTTACACAATTAGAATCATAGAATTAGTATAAAAGATTAATAAATGATAGTTGTACAAACTGGAATAGGCATAAAAACTACATATTTTTGAAGTGCATCTTTGACACCTCAGCAAAAATCTGGTAGTCAGGACAAAAGGGGTTTCCTCACAGCCATGCCTGAACCCACGAGAAAGAACAGCTGGGCATCTGTGCACAACCCTCAGCAGCAGGGCCATCATGCTCTCAGCCCTAGAATCTCCAGAACACAGACCTGAGTGATCAGATACATTGAAAGAAAAAAAATAAATAAATTCAAGCTCCACAAATTTTTAACAGGGCTAGCAAAGTCCTGTGCCTGCAGTGCATGTTTTCACTACTTCTGATCACCAGTCGAATTCCTTGCCTTAAGGCTGTGGCACTGGCAACCACCAGAAGCCATCTTTCAACTTGAAAGTAACTTGCACCAAAAGATGTGAATGCTGGCTAAATTCTTCCCCTCACAGAGATGCCCACTTTAGGAGAAGTATCTTTTTTCCCAGATGCAATCAACAGATACTTAATAGAGAACTCATTATCCTCTGCAGATGGCCACGAGAGGTGTGGAGGAGGTCTCAGCCGCTCCCTTCCTGCCACCCAGGCCTTGTCCTCCCTCACACCGGTGTTGCATCTTCCCCTCTGCGTATGAGGAATATAAGAGTGTGGATGAGAGTATCCTCACCTTCCCCCACTTGCTGGCAAGCCAACAGCGACCATTCAACACTAACATCCCTCCAAATACAGGGCTTTACTAAGCAGTGAATGCTAGGAATTTCTGGAACCTAACAATCTCCTGGTGTTTCAACTCCTGCCCCATCATGTGAAACAAGGAGGCAAGGACAGATGTGTTAACCCACCTAGTGTACAGTCATGGTGTGCCTGATGCATAATAAGACACAAGACAAGCAGAACTCTCTACAAAGGTGTGAACTGATGCCATGCTGGTAACTGTTACAGGGACATGATCTGACAGTAATTAAAAGGACTTACACACTGGGCTGGTTTCAAACTCAAATCTTCGACTGAAGCCACCATAGCCAGCAGCTGTCCGGGCTCGAATCTGGAAGACGTACACTGAGCCTGGTTTCAAGCCATCTGCCGTAATCGTCGTCTCTTTGGATTTGATGATGGTGTAGCTTGTCTCCTGATCCTTTTCCCAACCCCAACAAAAAACACAAGTTCAAACACGCAAACACCGGCTCTCATGGAACAAACTCTTAACAACCCCCACAGCAAAGTTACAAAGAATTAACGAAAGATGCACTTTTAAGGATCTCTTCCCCTTGAAAAAACGCTCTGAAGGTCCTTCCTACGGTACAAAAGGAGAGATCTGTTTTTCCCTTGCCCTGAAGCTTTTATAACCAATGACTCTAGGAAGTATGAAAGAGAGCTGAGGTACTTTCCACCTATAAATAATGACACATAGGACCAAAATTGGCACTGCAGTAGGGGCAGCTTTCTGTGGCTCTGGATGTGCGTGTCTTAAAAGGCAGAGCAGCTGGCATAGAGATGCCTGGGGCAACTAAAAGGTTCAGACTGCAAACAAAAATCAGTCCCAAGGCACAGCAAAGCGGGAAACAGTTCCATTGCCTTGAAGAGTGATTTTGATTTATATCAAAAACTACTTCTCAGTAATGTAATTAGGCCTAAAAGAGAATAATATATTATACATTGTACAACTTTATGCTGGCATTTCTAGAACCACGAATTAGATCTTGGCCAGAAACAGTCAACTAAAACTACAGGAAGATAACTAATTTTGCAGCATTCTTCTGAAGAAATGAACTTGAAGAAAATTTGCTGAAATAAATCTTAATTTAGATCAGTTTCTAATGTGAAAGAGTTTCAGTTCTTTGATTAAAATTTCACTCAAATGCCTGGTAATTACTCTTAGAATTATTTACTGTAACACATAATCTTGACAAGAGCTCATAAATTAAGGACTACAAACTGGGAAACTGCTTTTTATTCACCATATCCTCTCAAATCTAAATTATTATGAAGTAAACAGGAGTTTGGGGCAATTTCCTACCAAGATTTCTGCATCTCTATTAGGATCTGAACTGGTTGTTATTTTTCTTTCTCACTTAATGGACAACTTTGCACAGACAGTAACACATCTGTCTGAGGCCCTGGGAATCTCCAAATGTAGGATTACAGATATTCTCACTGAAGCCTGTAGCTAAGCAGGACTGTATTGGAGGTATTTGTATCTACCTGCCCTTTTTTTCTTGTTAAGGAGTGAATTCTCTTAAAGGAATGTGATCTGATGAATCTCAGTTTTCTGAAACATTTAATATCAATCATTCTCATCCACTGGAAATGAACACTGTGAATTCACCGTTATAAAGGGCTCAAACCCAAGAGAATATAAATGACAGTAACAACAAACAAGAAGGATTAAGGATGACATCCCAAATATAACTGAATGAATAGTTAAAAAGCACTAAGTGAATATTAGTTCACATATTTGCTTGTATGTCAGCCCAATTAGATTTTCAATATACTGCTGGTTCTGCAAACATTTAAACACTTGAGCTTTCCTACAGAAGACACTAAGCTTTGCTATCAGCCTGAAACAAATAAATCAAGACAGCACAGACTCAGACTGGCTGCAGCAACCTTCCCATGAATGAAGCTATTTGAGAATAAATTTTGGATCACAAACACAAGATTCTAAAACCCTATCATTTGTTTGAAGAGAAACTAAACAAAGCAAACATATAGATGGATTTTTTGGCCTTACTGATTTGCTCATCATTAAAGTTTATAGTCTAATCTTCCCAGGCCACTCTAAGGTAAGGACACAGTGCACCACAACATTCATTCAAAGACAATAAAAGAATCCGAAAGTCACTAGTTTCAGTAAAACCATATCCTGCCTCTTTGTGCTTTGTTAGAATCCCACCATTTTGCTATAGCAACGCTTCCAGTACTCCAAGAAATGACATTCAACTGATTTTTCCAAAATAACATAGAATAATTCAATTGGAAGGAACTTTCAAAGATCATGGAGTCCAATTTCCTGACCACTTCAGGGCTAACCAAAAGTTAGAGCATGCTACTGAGTGTATTATTCAAATGCCTCTTCAACACTGACAGGTACGGAATGCATCAGCCACTTCACCAGGAAGCCTGTTCCAGTGTTTGATCACCCTCACGGTAAAGAAATTTTTCCTAATGCCCAGTCTGAATCTCCCCTGATGCAGCTTTGTGCCATTCCCATGCACCCTGATGAACACGTCAGACACTCTGCACACAGACCCTGCAAGCTTCCTCTAACTCTTGCTCTGGGATCTGGTCCCACTCCTCCTCCTCAGTTGGAAAATGAAGACCATCTCTCCTTAAAGCTCCCCATGAGACTTACAATAGGTCTGCAGGAAATGCTGGGCTGGTCAGCATCTCCTTGCCCATAATCTGGACTGCTGACAAGTCCAGCTGGTTATCTACCACTGGAGGTTTCTTGGCAGAAAGCTGGGGGCTCAGCCCTATTTAAGCCACTCATACCCTGTCCAAGTTGCCTCAAATAGAAAAAAAAAAAACCAACAACATTTTATCCTGATGCAGAAAATTTTTGAATCTCTTTCTCATGTTTGCTTGGGCTGCTTGACTGAAACTCTCTCAGAGAGAAAGAAGAGGAGGAGGAGCAAGGTGGTCCAGTGCTGTTTATATGCTGAGTTACTTCATAATAAAACTAACTAAAGATCTTCTCTAAAATAGAAAATGAGAATTGTGACTCAATTTCATTATTTTCTTCTGGTTTTTTTTTATAGGGAGAAAGCCTGGTTACAATTCCAGCTAAGGCTACAAATTGCTTTTCAGATGAATCCTGCAAACCTGATTTTTGGAAATCTTAGATGAACTGTATAGTTCACAAAATGTTTCTAACAAAAAATGCACTTCATAGAATCATAGAATCCTAGAGTTAGAAGGGACCTCTGAAGGCCATCTAGTCCTACTCCCCTGCAGTGAACAGGGACACCACAGCCAGATCAGGTTGCACAGGGCCTTATCCAGCCTCGCCTTGAAAGTCCCCAGGAATGGGGAATCAGCCACATCACTGGGCAACCTGTTCCAGTGCCTCACCACTCTCACTGTAAAATATTTTTTTCTTCATATCTAACCTGAATCTACCCTCTTTGAGCTTGAAACCATTTCCCCTTGTTTTATCACCACAGACCTTGTTAAAGAGTCTGTTCCCTTGTTTCCCGTAGCTCCCCTTTAGATACTAAAAGACCGCTATCAGGTCACCTTGGAGCCTTCATTTACTGACATTTCCTTTCAAACTTCACTAACTTTTCAATAAGACAAGATGTCACCATTTGAAACAGAGGCAGAAATGGTCAACTTTTGTAGAAGTGTTTCACCTACAAAGATCTAGAGTTGGAAAAAAAACAGGCAAGCTTTTAAAAGCCATGACGCTCTTCTTCACATCAGAACAGACACAGTCTCACTGTAAACTTCCCTCCCTTCCTTATACCACGGATACAAAATCAAGTGAGGAATTGAAATACCAAGCACAAGGGATAGCCTGATATTTCTGGAATGATATAGAAGCTTGATCCCCAAAGCCTCCTATTTTTAACAATTGAACAGGTTCTACCCTAATGTGATAAGGCTGGGGAGGAACCTGACACAGATTTAATGTATTTGTTCAAGAGAAGCAGCACGCTAATGGAAAACAACACCCTCATTTCAAGTCTTCCTAATCATTTACTGCAAAATCAATGTGACATTGATTTATGCATAAAACTGCTCCATTCCTTTCCATGACTCAGATAATTATAACCCGAAGAAGAAGACCGGAAAGAGAAGGTACTTGGGATGCTCAGCAATCAGTCCGTCACACCTTTTCAAAATATTTGATTTCGTATTCCAGGATG